>SAUE01000110.1:132775-151215 GCA_009724625.1 Deladenus siricidicola | reverse complement strand
CCCTGTCAAATCTCTACGGGGGGGGGGGCTCAATTTTTTTTGAAAATTGTCAAAAATAGTAAAAAATTGTTGAATTTTTGGCTTTTTTTAACATTTTGTCCAATTTTAGCGGGCCCCTGCGGGGCCCGCAAAGAGAAAACATTGGGTAGGTGTTGTAAATGGTGTGCATAAAAAATTGAAAATTGGCCGACCAGTTTTTTGTTTCTTTAGATTCAAAAGAGAAATACGATGATACGTTTTCCTGAGTGAGTTATTACAATTAATCAAACGTCCCGGAAAGTAGACAAGGTAAAAATTTTTACTTTGAATAATGTTCAGTATTGTCATTAAAGTTCATAAATTTTGAAATAAGTTAAAAATGGCACGTTATTGAATTCTTACAAAACTCTTGGATTACCTGATTGTTTTTGAGCGGCGATAGTACGTGATTGAATATTCTGACTTATCTAAACGATCTTGTTAGGGTGATAGAATGATACAAATTATGTACGA
This sequence comes from Deladenus siricidicola, assembly GCA_009724625.1. Taxonomy (NCBI): domain Eukaryota; kingdom Metazoa; phylum Nematoda; class Chromadorea; order Rhabditida; family Sphaerulariidae; genus Deladenus; species Deladenus siricidicola. The sequence goes on along the minus strand of SAUE01000110.1, from coordinate 150,723 downwards.
ATTACATGTATGTTACTTTTTATTCGGCCAAAAATCGTATTATGATTTAAACATGGAAAATATTCCCAATTTTTAAATCTTTCTGATTTTAAGTTTTTTAACTACTTAATCAGAAGTTTACAAATTTACTAACATTTCCAAGAGGTGTAGTATTTGGTGAAGCTGTAGAAACGGGTGCTAGTGCACGAGGTTTGTAATCGGGAGGTGCATTTCCAAACTTAGCGTGCCCGGAATTTGCCGTTTCTGGCAACCTAAATTCTTTGTTTGTGTGATTGAAATTAATAACATGATGATGGGACTGCCATTAATACATTAATAGCTGGAAAAGCAGCTGTGTCATAAGACCGTTTATTATTTATTATAAAACCATTGTAGTCCCGCTTTTCAGAATAAGATATGTTATCAAAAATAGCAATATCTGTCATACTTGAAAACAGGAGTGCGCTCTGCGAGCGGAACAATGTGAAACGAAATGAGCCATCCAGAAGCAGATAGAACGTTAAATAGAGGTTGAGGCGGTATTTGTTGTTCAGCTAAATCAAAGTATAAAGCAATCATATTTTACATTTTGTAATGATTAGTTAAAAAATATTCAAAATATTAAACAAACCAATAACAACAGGTATGTTATTTGAAAAATCAAATGCACATCCAATGGGATAAATGCCTGTATTTGCATCTTCTTTTGGAAGTAAAACCGAAACGCCGAAGCGGCACCAACTTTCACCGCGAAATCCGATGATAATACATGTCGACGAACATGAGTTGCTAACAAACACCTTAAAACTCCGAGTTTTACGCAAAATTAAGAATAATCATATGATATGTTCGTAAAATATCGTATAATCAAAATTATGAATGTAAATTTTCACACCAATTGCCATTCGAGAAATGGGTAGAACTTCAAAGTGGCAGGCATTTCTTTATTTACATCTGGCACAGTATTCTGGAAAAAATTCCAACAGGGCGCTTGTTGTTTTTTCACCACGAGTAAGCCTACTGCCAATCGATTAGGGGCCGCTCTCGCGGAATACGCGACCAGCCAGTCCGTCGTACCCAACCAGCAGATATCAACACATTGAACTGATGAACCGCCGTCTAATTAATAAACAATTAAAAAACCATTTGATATTATTGTTTTAAATATTCTCCACGTTAAATTTTAACGTGACTGACCAAATCCAGGGATATTTTGTGGTGGTCCAATGACTCGAATTAAAGTCAGTTCCGGCTTCATTTGATGGAGTTTACCAGTGATATCACCGACTGTTAATTGTTTGCCCTTTGGACTCCAGCTAATACAGCTTATAATGCTTTTCATGATTTGTGAGCCGAGTTGAGAAAAAGACGAACTCTGCTAAAATAAGATAAAACAATAATGGTGAAAATAATTACAAAAAGAATACCTCAAGATCATATTGAAATGTTGCTAGTGTTCCGTCGGAAGCAGAAACGGCAAAAATGTTAGGTGTAGAGCATGGATTCCATGAAAATGCCATAATTTTGGCTGCAGCATTACTTGAAATACGAATGACTGATAATGGGAACATCTAAAAACTTTACGTACAAAAACTTGAATTTGAAAATCAAGGAAATAACCTGTTTTGTGCTTTTCGTATCGAAACATTCCACGTCAAAAAGCTCTACAAAAGGGCCACTTGGGCGATTTACGCCAACTGCCAAGATTCTTCCGTCTATACTAATGTTGAGGGAAACGATCTCGCCCTAAACGAAATATATTGCTTCATATTTTTAAATAGCTTTCAATTTTAAAACAGATTTTAAGAAAAGTTACAAAAATAATTAAAAAATTTGCATTAATTAATGGGACAGTACTTTAATCAAATATATACAATGACTACATACATACAATAATGTCAAATTATGCCCCCTTGTGGAATTATTACAATTTCACAATTATTCCGGGCATATTTCGACACTAATTACGCATTTAAAGTACATAAAAATTACTTCAGTGTCGGGATAGTCGATAATGCGAATGACCTCACTTGGAGGATTAAAACCAGTGCGGAGAGCTGTATTTATGCAACTGATAATTCGATTTTCGGGTGCCAATACAAGCGATAAACCATATTTTGAAGAAATTGCCAAACCATGAGCAGCATGACCGGATGATGTGATTGGCCGAAATTCGTTTAGAAATAAACGAGAATTGTTTGAGTATTGAATGTAAATATCCTTAACGAAAAATAATCAATCAAACATTTATTTTTTAAATATTTTTTTAATTGACATGTTTGCTCAAAATATATTAAATAATATGAAGATTGAAGCAAATAGAAATTCGCTTACCTCGACCATGCTTAGGAATTAACGATTGAAGCGACGAAAATCTAAAGTTTGAGAATATGAAGACAAAAATCTACATAATCGTGGAAAATTTTATTTTGCTCCTGAATTCTTTCTTTTTATTTTTATGGTTGACAATTTAATGAAATTAGAACTTGAGTGAATTTTGAAATTATTTTAAATTTTAAATATGCAACACAAAAACTTTGATTAAAGTGAAATTCTATTGTTTTACTAGATATATTACGCTGTTTGGCAACCCAATAGTTATTTCTAATCTTTTTAAATATTATTTGTGAAAGATGAGTGCAACTATTCAATTATCAGTTGTTTAAGTGTACTTAATGTAAGAACTCCATTTCCGGAAGATTCCATTTCAGAATGGAGTGATAAAAAAAGTTAAAATTGAATTGGAGACGTCTTATTAGATCTCGATTTTAACGATTAAAATAATGATTTTGCAGGCGAATGAGCGGCTGTTCGTTGACGCAGAGTCCGGCTTATGACGTTGACGGCAAAATCGGGGAAGAAAATATTCAAGATCTCTCGTCATCGGCGCACTTCAAATTCGATTTTAAAGTGCCCGTACCCGGTGAGGTTGTGGAATGTGTGACTGAAGTGAACAACTTCAATGGTGAAGTGCTGGTCTACGATAATGTGGCGAATTTCATTGTTCTGCGTGATGCCACCGAGTCGAAACCGAAAATGCACATCATAAACTTGGCGCACATCATTTGCGTAGGTTTTTTGACATTTTTTTTGTTGCATTTGCATCACTGCTTTTAAATTATTATTTTTCATAATCTTTATTTTTAGATAATTTTTATTTATGATCTTTTATCTTTATTTTTGGAGATGCCGATTTTTTAAGGTTTCCAATTTTTACAATATTTTTATCGGGCGACGACAGTTGTTGGTCTAGAAATTTTCCAAAAATGTAAATGTTTAAAGGCTTATATTTTTGTTTAAAAAATGGGAAATCAATGTTAATAGTGTTTTTAAAACGCTTTCCACGATATCGAGCTGTGCTTGAAATTTTGTTATTTAATGTTGAATTTTTTGGACCCTATTGGAATTTTTATTTTTTATTTATTTCTGCATATTATTTTTTTTGATTATTTACAAAAAAATGTCAGTTTTTATTACTAAAAAATATTTTTTTAGATTACTAAAATATCTATGCCGCAGGAAAATTTTTCGTTTTCGCCGCCAAAAATTTCACGAGAAGTTGTTCAACGCCGGCTGGAACTTGCGCAAAAGAAAAAGGACATTTCGTGGAAAATTTTGGACGCTTCAAATGTTTCGGATGCAGCGATTCGAGCTTATTTTGAGTTGGAGAAATTGTGTGTTTGCGTATTTGCAAGTTGTAGAGAAATTCAGATTATGTAAAATGAATTTAGGTTTGGGGACGTTCGCTGGGACGGCGAGAAGATTATCGCACTTCGCTGCCTCGTCGTCAGGGAGCCGTTTGACGAGAATTCCGTGGAGCCAATCGACAGTCGCGGCTCTTCCGTAGACGCGATGGCACGCGTTAAAAAGATTGTAATTTTTTTATTATTATCTGGATTTTAAGTGAATATTTTTGCACATTTTTTTGTGTTTTTACATTTTTTACTACAATTAATTCATGAATTCTGCAGTGGGATTTGTGTTATGTGAATGTTGAAAAATTATTTAAAATACTTTTTTTACATTAACAGGAAACTGAATATTTCCCAATTTGTTTGCAATGGTCACACTCGAAATTTCGGACTCCCATTGCATTTTAGAGAAATATTAATTTTAGCCCTAAGGATTTAAAAAAAATTTTTGGCCGATTTAAAAAAGAAAAAAAGATTTAAAAAAAAGTTATTCGTGCAGAATTTTAAATTTTATTTTGATATATAATTTTTTTTGATATTATTTTTTACGAACTTTTTTTATGAAAACAAAAAATAATTAATTTTTACGACCTGTACAATTATATCTTATTTCCATTTTTAATTTTTTTATTATTTTCATGTTTTTTATGATTAAAAATAAATTGGACTAAAAATTTTTTAATGATTGTTTTAGGCTTAGGCTTGTGAAAATATTAAAAACTGCACAATGCAAATAAATCACTAAAAACATTAAATTTCAATTTTCCGTACCACAAAACCTAAAAAAATTATTTACAAATATTTTTCGGGGTCCGATAATCAACAAAAACCATAAATTGTACATTAAATTTTTTCGAAGCGTGCCTTTATGGTATTTTGTGGTTGGATTATTTCTGATTTTTGTAGAAATTTCCAAATCTTAGGAATTCATTTTCTAGTTAGGAATATTAATTTTCTAGTTTCGTATAAAATGCAAAATGTGTACATTTTTCAATATAATCCAATTATTTAACTTTAAATGAATGTGTATTATTTTGTAGCATAACTCATTTTACTTTTAGCTTATGAAACTGCACAACAAAAAGAGCTGCGCTAATAGTGGAAACGACCCATCCACAACCAACAATGTGAGCACCGAAAGGCGTAAAATCGAGCAATCGTCTTAAATGTTTGTCAAATTTGAAAAATCTCATTGTCGCGTCAGGTTTATTCTGTGGAGTTTATTCACTCACAAAAATTTCCATTTATTTCACAAGAAAATTTTTTGATGTTTCTCGGAGAAAAAGAACTAGAAATGATTTTGGTTTCGCTTTTCTCGACCGGCTCCTTATTCATCGATTTATTTACTCCTGAGCGTCTTTTCAACTTTTTTTATAGTAGCAATCATAGCAATGAAATTTTGTTCGTAATGTTTGAGTGAAAAATAAAAATTTGCGAACATTTTTGTGACAAAAAATAGTAAATTTTTCCATAAAAAATCTGAAATATTTCGTCCTGTCCAATTTATTAGTTAATCAATGGTATAATTAATAATGTAAAATTAATGGTAAAATAGAAATGTTTCAAAATGCGAATTTTTAGTACGTTTTTTATGTATGTATGTATATGACAGGGGTGTAAAAATTTCCGATATTTCGATTTTCGGAATTTCCGAAAAAAAATTTTAAGCTACCACAAAAATAGTTTTTTTACCTACGTTATTTTCGATTTTCAGCACAATGTTTTCGATATTCGAAATTTGATTTTTCAAATTTTCGGAATCACGAGGGTCTTTCGATTTTCGAAATTTCAATCCTGGTATATGCATAGTGACAGCGTTTTGATGTAAAAACTGGCTAAACATACATACAATTAAATACAAAAACGTTTGTCGGTTTTTATCAACAAAGAACTTTATTGAAATAAATCTTTGAGTTGATCACAATTATTAAAAAACACAATTATTGCTGCCTAATAAAATCTATAAGAAAAAAACTACACTGCTAAATCACATTTTCGATTTCAAAATATTCGTAAATGTTTTTCGCCTTGATCGCGAAGCTGTTATTTTTTGCTGAGAAATTACGGTAACAACTAGTTGCAAAATAATGTAGTGGGCAGGGTCCGATTTTTGCGCACATTTCTCATAATTTTTTGTTCGATTAGGAATTTTATTTTATCTTCTTGACAGTTTTTGATACAAAATTGTTTATTTAAATTTATTTTAAAATAGCTCTGATTTTTTTCTAACAATAAGAACAAAAAGTTGTGAGCAAAAGGATAGCACAAAAGTCGTGGCACTTTATAATCTATTGTCCTCGGAATCCTAAGTAGAAATTCTAAAGGTTATGAAATAGTACATTAATGATTAATCGAATGTTTTTCGCCATATTTTTATTCGCCTTATTACTGTTTGAGCAACCTCCACGGGGAAAGGAATGACGATTGTTCGATTTCGTTCCGCTGCCACGTGCGACAGTGTCTGAAGATATCGAAGATTGAGAGCGACTTTGTTCATGGCATCAGCTGCTTGTACCAATGACCTGCAATTTTCAAAAAGAAGTAACGAGAACAGCTTATTATGTAATTTCATATTTTTTCCATTTATTTACCTCGAGGCGTTTCGCTCACCGTCTGCAGCAATAACACGCGCTCGTGCGTCTCGCGCTGCCTCGGCTTCAGCAGCCATTGAACGCATCAATTGATGCGGTAGCCGAATGTCTTTGATCTCAACTCTTTGTACTTTTACACCCCATGGGTCGGTGCCATCGTCTAATACTTTTTCCGTTATCTAAAACAAAAATGAAAACTTTAGTCCACATTAGAAATTTCACAGTAGCTGCATATTTTTTTTTCGATTTTGTTTATCAATTTTCATGTGGAGGCAGAAAATATTACGCTTGAGATATTGTCGCGTTCCATAAGGATTTCGCTTAGCGTTTTTGTTCCAAGTACATTTCGCAGCGTGGTTTGTGCTAATAATTTTGTGCTAAACTGTGCATCGTTCACATTTGTTACGGAGATGACTGGATTTGATATTCGAAAGTAGATAACTGCTTCAACAGATACGGTAACGGAATCCCTCGAAAGGATTTCCTGTAAATAAAATTTTGTTTGATTTTTGTTAAAAATTTATAGCAATGCTACTATTGACAATATATGTATGTATGTATAATAGAAATCACCTGTGGGGGAACGTCGAACGATAGTACCCGTAAATCGACCTGTAATTTATCAGTTTTTTATACATACATGTTAGGTTAATTGGAAAGTTCCTACATATTTGCTTTTTCTCCAGTTGTGTTGGCTTTTCTGAAAAACCTGCTTAGATATGTACATACAAGGTGGCCCAATTTGGGGGCGTGATTTGTTTTTGCTATAACTTTTTTATTTTTCAAGCAAATTCCATAATTCTTTTTTTGTGCGATTCCCAAGACTTTGAGAATTTGTTTGACACCAAATCTGTGCAGAAATGTTCAAAATTAGATCTGTAGTAATCATTTAAAAATTTGTGCATTTTTTTCATAAATGGATTATTCTGTGAACCAAAAGTGTCATCTGGTATGGAATGTCTGGTTCGCCTACAACTTGTCAACGTCAGTATCGTAACAAGTTTGGACATCGTGTTGGAAATTGATGTTGTTTTTTTGTTGGTTTTTTTCTGTTATGGAAATAAATTTTTGTCTCATATTTGGTACCAAATAAATTCTCAGAGTCTTAGGAATCGAACAAAAAAAGAATTATGAAATTTGGTTGAAAAATAAAAAAGTTATAGTAAAAACAAATCCCGCCCCAAATTGGGCTACCCTGTATTACAAAATATATGATTTTCGAGTTCTTGACTTAAAATAGCTCAATTTCCATATTGAATCCATTCTTCTATCTTCTGAAAAAAACAGCTGAAGAAACGAAACTTCCCCAACAACCTAATACAAACGGTTTTTAATTTTAGAAAAAATATATCAGATACATTGTGTTGAAATACTTACAACTTTATACGTATCAATACATGGCATAATAAAGAAGACACCGGGACCTTTTGTGCCACGTTTTATTAATCGGCCAAGGCGGAAAACCACTGCTCGTTCGTATTCCCTAAAAAAATCCACGTAAGAAATACAATTCATTCACACTAATCCAATTTCTAAAGTTTTACTTCGCCACCCGTACGCAAAACGGAATGCAAAATGGAAATGTGAGAATGACGAGTAGCACAGAAAGTATGTACATACACTTGGAAATGATCGGAGTGCGACGATTCTACAAAATTAAGGTTAGCTTTATGTGTATTAATTAAAATTACGCTTTTCTATTTATATATTTTATATTATTTTATATAAAAGTAATTTTTAAATTTGTTGTAAGAGACGGGCTTTTTCTTGCGCGTGGTATATGCTGAAATTGTCCCTGCACAACATTTGGCGTATTGTTTTTACGGTATTTTTGAATTTTTGGTTGACGATTTGCGACTTTTTTGATTTCTTCGCGAAAATTTATTGAAATTTACAGTTTAAATTTGCGAAATTCATTACAAACAATGCCAAACATACTGCTTAGGAGATTTTTGTTCAATTTTTGATCCATTTCGCGCGTAAAAAACAAAAATTCGATTAAAATATCGTAAATTTTTTTATGGTATTCTAAAATTTTCAAATATTTACTTTAATTTTTAAAATATTTTAAACGGGTTTTTATTAACTTTTTCATCGTCGAGCAGATGTCTGGTGCGAATCAGCCAACTTTGCGATCGGGCACGGATTGGAATCTTCTCGACGGTATCCTAAAGTTAATTGAAATAAATGAAAATTACATGTGAATGTTTTGGATTTTATGAAAATATAAAAAGACCAATTTTCGCTTAAGTATCTTACCGTTCCATCCATTTAATACTACGGCTTAGACATGGTATTTTAATGATGGATTTGATTCAAAATTCAAAATGAATAAAGATAATTTACTTTGTATCATTTAATTTTTATTATGTGAAGGTGACAGTTTGGCGAATTTGGAAGTATTAATTGCTAAATTGGAATAATGCAGGAAACACGCACCGTCACGCAATTGTTTTTGAGAGCGCCAGAAAAACAATTTTTTTTGGCAAAAGAAAGAAAATTTTTTGGAAGTTAAAGCGGAAAGAAAAAAATAATTAAAAAAGTATGTTAAAAAAGAGAAAAATGAAAATATTAAATAAGGAAAAATATAGAAAAAAGAAGCAAAATGCCTTTCCCAGTGATTTATGTACGTATAAATATAATATTTATGTGTTGTGCGTGTATCTTACGTGTATATTATGCTTGTCCATATGCTTGTCCATTTTGTCTACATGTGCATTTGCGTGTGCTTAAAAAATTATGTTTTGTCGAAAGAGGATATGCAAAAATCGACCATTGTTTGTTTGTATTTTTGTCTTTTGCGGAAATTTTAAAATTAAAAAATTCTTCGAAAAAATGCAAATTTCAAAATTCCTTCATAATACTTGGTATCTTTCTTTACTCGCCAGCTAGCTAGCTAGCATTTCACTCTCGCCCAACTTTCAAATACCTTTTTTGTTGGCATTTTTGAGTATGCTTTCGCCCGCAGCTGTTTCACTTCCAAATATTAGGATTTATTACACAAATTTATTTTTAGCCCCTTTCCAAAACTAGTACATACATATGTAATCAATAGATTTCCTACACAAATGAAACTCACGTCATTTTGATTGCAATTGAGGATTTTATGTGGATTTAATGTATATGTAAATTATATACATATATGTCTAGATTATACATAATAGTAATATACATAATAGTAAAAATTTCTGAATTGTACCCGGCGATGTGGGGGCGGCTCGCCGCGCATAAGACCCGCGGTCATTGCGCTTGGCGGATGTAGAAGGTTTGGGGACCGTACTCTGCGCGGTTTAAACAGCGGCTGACGCGACAACGACACCGGCGAGAGTGTTGACGCGTTGCTGTAGCTATAGCTAGTTTGCGTGGGCGTAGCGCCGCCCTCATAGCTCAATTTATAGGAATTTGGTGGAACATTTTCGTTATCCCATTTGTATTCTTTTTTCTCAATTGGAGTAAATATGCAGGGTAGAGGCGATTTGAATACGGTACTGGGCGTATGGAGAATGGCACTCGCGTTGCCGGACGCATTCCACGCACTTTCGCATTCTTTCCGGTTTTCGTTATCACTAGACAGCGTGTTTGAGTCGGGTGGCTCGCCCTCTTTTGTCATACTGCTGATGGTACGATGACGTCGCATGAGGCGTTCTCGACGCGCCCAGATAGGCAAATTCGCGATTGTAGGCGTGGTGGGCGGCGTCGATAGGGGCGGAAATTTGCGAAACGCCGTCCCCAGCGTCGAGCCAGCGTCGCATTCGCTTTGCGCGGTCGTATGAAGCGCAGACAAATGTGCGCGCCGGCGCTGAGATCCCGACGACTTGGGCAACGTGTGGGTGGAAGCGCCATCCATACTCCACGATTTTTTGCGCTTCTCTTCCATTGCTTAACGAATGCTTCCGAATCGAAATCGATTTTCCTCGATCAACCAATGCCAAGCAATAAAAGGTGGAAATTTGCAAATATATGTATGTGTATTGAGTGTAGAGATGACCCAAAACAATAATAAATTTTCTTAAAATAAATTAATGAAACCAAAAAGACAACGAAAAGCGAAAGGCAAACAAGTGGTATTATGTTTGTTGTTGATTATGTGTGTAAGTTATGTTTATCCCAAAGCAAAACATTTACCTTTTGGTTTTACGGCCTGCCATCAAGAACAATTGTTAATAAATTCTTTTGACAACAAAATTCTCTTACTCATTTTATTTCATTTTTTTATCTAATAATTATTAATGTTGTTGTGGTCGTTTGTGTGAAATTGTAAAAAAATGTAAATTGTACTTAATTTTTCACGTTTTCATCAAGTTTTAAACGCAATTTACGATACATATCAGGGGTGGCAAAATTTTCCGTTTCCATTTTCCAATTTTCCGATTTTTTGGCCTAAAATTTTCCATTTTCCATTTTACGAAAATGGGCCATTTTCCGGAAAATTTCGCATAAATGGGGAGTATGGTTGGTCTTAAAAATTTAGTGCTCGGAATCAAAAAATATTTTTGAAAAAATCTGTATTTTCCGTTTCCATTTTCCATTTTCTTTTTTTCCGCTTTTTTGGCCTAAATTTTTTCTTTTTCCAAACGCGGAAAGTAAAAGTTCTTTCCATTTTCCTTGTTCCCTTACGTAAATGAAATTTTATTTTCCTGCTACCCCTGGTACATATGTATGTATAGTTACATAAAAAATTCAAAAGTTTCGGCTCTTTTCAAAGTTTTTTGCGGTCTGTTTTATGAACAAATAAAATTTTTGCATAAATCTTGCTCTTTTCCGAGGCTCAAAAATGGCTAGAATTCGAAATTCGAAATTTTTAAAAATTAAAATTGGATGACAAATTTCAGAAATTTTTAATAACGAAGAACGTGCAGAATAATTATGTTTGTGGAAAAGTTGGAGATTATGACAGTAAGTTACACTAAAAACAGTAATTTCCAGAAATTTTCATGAGTTAACTTTTTCCGACTAGCCGGAAAAGCGAAAAATTCGGAATTACGAGGCTCAAAATGGCCGTAATTCGGAATTTGGTCTAATTGAAATCTCTATATTTATATATGTGTTTGACCTATTTGTGATTATTTTGACCTGTTGAATTAGTAGTTTCGTTAACAAGTTATCAGAACATACTTTGTCAAAAACATGTATGTAGAACATGACCATTTCGTATTGATGATGGTTGAACTGAGAATTGCCTATTGAATGGGGGACCTCTACACACAACTCACAACGGATGTGACTGTGACAATTCAAATATATGTACATATAAGACCTATTTAGACCACCATTATCCTACAGTATCATCACATCGATTCTGATCCAGATCCACTCTACAGTAACTTTTATTTCTTTAATGTACATTTTTTAATGTACAATTCTTTAATACATATTATGATCAATTGCAAGAAAACTCACCTTAATCGACGCATCGTCAAATTTCGCTTTTCGAGCACTCATAAAACTCGAGTCACCACGATTAAATAAAATAAATAATTTTTCCTGGAGTATGCAAGATCTTAAATTTTTTTATTAAAGCTCTATTAATATTATACATGTAAGGAGTTAAAAAGTTAAAATGAAGAAAAAGTTAGAAATGTTTGGAAAAAAAAAAGTTAAAATTTTTTTTTAGAAATATTGGTTAAAAAGTTAGAAAGTTTAAAATTTGTAGGAAGAGTTAGAAAAAGTTAAAAAGTTTAGAAAAAAATTCTTGCAAAAGTTGCTTATTGATAGAAAACAGTGAAATTCAAAAAAAGGTAAAAAATTGGCGTGATTTTCCCAAATTTATTTATTTTCCCAAATTTATTTGCATAAAAACAAAAAAACATTTTTTTTCAAAATTTTAATTTGTCACGCCAGGTTTCCACTCCTTAAAAATATTTTTTTTGAATTTTTATTATGGAAAAATGGGTGGGGCGTGGATAAATGTTTTTTTTTCAAAATAAAGCGAGTTCAAGTTGAGCTTTTCGAAATTAATTTGAAGCGGCTTCCGATTTAATTATTTTTGATAAATTTTATATTTTTAGTTAATTTAAAAAAGATTTGAAGCGGATAATGGTTCGTAATCAGCAAATACGACGATTTTAATATGGAAAATTCAAGGTGAACTGTTTTTTTTAAATTGATTTGAACTGGTGACTTGAAATTGAAAAAAGTGAATTTCACTTGAACTGAAATGAGAAAATACTGCCTCAAATACATACATACATATGTATGAATTCATCACCTAGAAAATGTAAGAATAATGTTTTGTAAAAAGTAAAAATAAATAAAAATAAAAGTAAAAAAAACTAAATTTTTTGTTTATTTAAAGCACTCTTTTTTGTCTGAACGCACGAATGATTCAAACTTACACAAATTATTAAAATTACACAAAAATTTGTTTGAAACTAAAAAATGCTTAAATGGGCATTCATTAGAAACTGTCTCCACTCTCTGCTTCTCTATTTCTACTCTCTGCATCTATTCTAGTTTCCTCTCTCTCTCTCTAAAAAAATTAAAAATTCGATTTTTCTCTTGTTTAACGACGAAATTGTTTGTGCACATTGAGCAATTTTTTGCAAATTTTAAATATGTACATACATTAGGCTGTGATTTATTAGTGCAATTATGATTTATTTTTCTTTGTTTAGAGGGAAAACTGGCAAAAAATTTTTTCCCGCTTTAAGCGGTTTTGTTGAGCCCAATTGTTTTGCCTGCGCTTTTTTTTCTCTTTTTCTTTCGCCGCCGGCTGCCCGTCTGTCTTATTTATTCCCCTCGCACACACACATTTTATGCGTTTGTTTGTTTATGTTCGCTTTTTCTGCATACCACACACGTTAATGTGTTTTTTTGCTTTCTTCCAACATTTTTCGAGGTTTGTTGCGGATGTTTTTTTGTTGCTTTGATTTCAGCTCATAACAAACATGATGTGAGTTGAACCGCATGTGGAATGAGTAGTAGTGCCGACCCAGCACAATTAACATTACTTTTGGAAAACATTAATTTTTTGTTTGTTTTTTAAATGAACATATGTAATAAATATTTGCTCTTTAAGAAAAATTTCAAAAGCAACATGTAATTTAAGATATTTAGCAATCTAATTTTATCGAAATGTTAAAAAAATTTAATAAATCTTTTAAAAAGCTAAAGCAAACAAAAAAGAATTTAGAAATTTTTTTTAAAGTCCGTTCTTTTTATCGTTTTACAAAATGTTTTCAATGCCCGAAAAAAGTTTTCAATAAAGAACCCTGGCGTATTAATGAGAGGGGCATGCTCCACATTGTGAAAAATAGGGATTTTTAAGTAAATCGGAGGCAAAAAAATGTTTACCCCCTTTGCAAAATTTAATGTAAAATTTGGTTGCCCCACCCCCTCTCCATTCCGGATAAATAGAAATTTTATGGAAATAGTACAGCAAAAAGAAAGAGTTCGCCCTGAGCGTTCTACATAAATATTAAATATCCAATGTTGTCCTCGACTAAAAAAGTATTCAACATTGCAAATTTATTACCTTTTTATTAGACTTCTGGCTCTAATTAAAAAATTCTGGCTACGCCCTTGGTCATACAACGTACAACAAGTTCGGGCTTTTTCAAACTTTTTTAAATCCAATTTTTTATAAAATTTAAGCGAAATTCACTTTTCCGGAAATGAGTTTTTTTCGTTGTTAAAAATTTAAATTTTTAAAGTAACGTTTTTAAACCAAAATTTTTTTTGAAAACGGAAAAAGGCAATATTAGGGCAACGCAAATCTGAAAAAGAAAATTAAAAAAAAAAAAAGAAAAAATAAGATGGTATAAAAGTGATGTTCAAGTTCGAAAAAGTTCGAGTTCGGTTATTTTTTAGATGTTCAAGTTTAAGTTCGAGTTCGGTTCGAAGACGAACTTTATCCGGTGTGCAATCGACCCAAATTTGGTGTTCGTTTCAACACTAATATGTATGTATATAGACAGGAATCAAAAGAGCAAAACCCACAAAATTGCTGGCGCGAATTCTGCTCATCACATTGTCGCGTCGTGTGAGCGCCTGCGAGAAGGGAATCAGAATTGGCGGCGCCGAAGACTGTGTGCTCGACGGTACGAATAGCGACATTTTCGAGCTTGAACTATTTATTATTTCTCAGACGCTTGAGATCAGAAGCTTTTTTTAGCAAGCTGGAATTGGCATGGATTTTAGTCAAATATCCAAATATGTAGATTATTCACAGATGAATAATCAGACGTTAGCTTACAGTAATGCCAAATACAGACGAAAAATTTAATATGTGTACACATAGTTCATTGTATTAAAGTGCAATGAATGATGAACATTGTTGGTCGAACGCTGCAAATGACAATTTACACAATAAAATATATATCACATTTAACCATTAAACGTAATCAAATACACCAAGAATGGTCCTATGTATACTTCCTTGAAATTTATTCATTTTTTAAATATTTTTTCACTCTCGCTGGGCTTTCAAAATAATATAATTTTTTTCTAACAGCTTTTTTAATGACAAACATATTTATAACAACAAATAACGAAAAAATTTCAGTGTTTCACGCAGTAATTTTTTCAAAAATTACCATTTTTAGTGAAAAAATAGATGCATTTCAAAATTTACTGACCACGGGTTGAGCGGAAGTGAAAATTTCAAATTCGGATTACGGAATTCGGAATTTCCAAGGAACGGCCAGAATTCGTAATACCGGAATTAGAAATTTTTAATTTTTAAAAATTCCTGCTTTTTTTGCTTACATAATTTTTGATAATAATAAGCTTGCAAAACAGTTCAGGTCTATGTGAAAGTTGGAGATTTTGAAGTAAAACAATAATTTCTGGAAAATTTCATGGCTTTATTTTTTTTGGAAAAATTTCCGAATTCCAACTAGTCGGAATACTGAAAAATTCGGAATTCTGAGGCTCAAAATAGCCAGAATTCGGATTCCGCTCAACCCTAGTACTAACAACTTGTCTACCCTGTTCCTTGCATCAAAACCATTGCGTTGAGTTATGATCAGTACTTTGACTAGCAAAAGTACTCACAAGTTGTCTCCACTGTCAGTTGGTCTCCCTCCCTCACCCGCATCAAAATTTTCCGAGTTATGAACAGTGCCTTTGACATGAATCCGCAAATTAATCCAAATGAATCTCATGCTCAGGTGAAATCCTGACATGGCTTTTTACGGATTTTTAAAAATATTTTTTGAATTTGTAGACGTTTAGTTCCTCTACACTAAAAATATAAAAAATTTATCAAAAAAATTTTTTTTCACTGAAATTTTGACATGTCTCCAAAGACTGATCCGGGCTCACTCATTTTTACGAATTAAAATCATAGCAGCACTGGATATGACTAGAGTACTGTAACTTTCGCCTGAAATGCATCCGCATTTTTTTTTTGAAAAACGCATGCAAAAAACGCCAAGATGGATGCAAAGGATGCATTTCGGATGCACTTGAATCCGCCTCTTTTCGCTAAAAGCCTGTAAATATAATAGAAGCAATAAAAAGGGAATGAAAGATAGACATAATTAGTGAACGAAATGAATGAGAGGAAGCAGAGAAAATAAGAAATTCCTTTTTTTAAATTTTGGACATTTCTTGCTTTGATTTCAAATATTTTTTTGGGAAGGGGTGAGGGATATGTTTGTTTATCGCAGTAAAATGTGGCATTCGCTTTAGGTAATGAGGCGAAAATGGTTCCCACAAAAAGAGTTTCGAAAACAAAAACAAAAAAAAATTCAGCAAACTTCAAAAAAAATTTGTGTCCAATCTCGTGTCCACGAAGTAGTAGTGGTTTTGCGGTGGCAAGTTATAATACGAAAAGCAACTGTTAATCATAACTCAATTTGTCACATTTTTCGGACTGCAAAACTGCGAAAAAATGCAATATTAAATACAAATTATATGTGACACCTTTAAATTGTTGACAAAAAGTGTCGAAAGTGATTAAAAAAGAAAAAAGTAAAATTAATCCAAAAACTTTTTGATTTTCATAAACCAAACAGATTTTTGTATTGTTTATGTATTGTGGTATTGTTTATGTTACAAAATGTATTTCAAGCCCTTTTACCATACTCTTTTTGTACTTTTCCAATCCAATAGTGATGAATAGTAACGAAGACATGAAGAGAACAAGGGGTTTTCGCAGCGTGGCTGGGCGCAATTTTCCGGCCATTATTTTCGGTTTCGGAATTCCGAATTTTTTCGCTATTCCGACTAGTCGGGATTCGGAATTAAAAAAACATGTCCATTTCGAGAAATTATTGCTCTCACAATAACAATCTCCAAGGGCAAGGTTTTTTAGCAGTTATTTTGCATGGCTTTTATTATTAAAAATTTCTGAAAATTGTCATCTCATTGTGTAAGCAAAAAGAAAATTGAAAATTTTTAATTTTTAAAAATTCCCTATTCTGCATTTCCGAGCTAGGGCCTCCGAATAACACTACTGTAAAATAACAATCATCACCAGCATAAAAATAACTAAAAAAGTATATTGTAAATAAAAAAATACTCACTTTTGATAGAAAAAAACAACATTTACTAAGGTCACATTTTTTCAACAAATTATAAAATAATCCCACAATTTAAACCTCCACACACACACATACACAGGCGCACAGGCAGCGTGGGAGTTCTTTATGTAAAAAATTATAAAAGAATATAGGATTAAAAGGAAGCGCTATTAAGAAGACGAAGACGAAGAAGAAAAGACGCAAAAAAAGTGGAAGCCTTGAAAATTTTTTTTTATCATTTCTCTTTTGTTTTTATTTTTACATTTTTTCCCTTTTACAAAATCTTTCGAATGCGCCTCAATTTATTCCACATTATCAAAGCGGAGCATCTTTAAAAAAGTGCCGTATGCAAGGGGGGAGGGAAAACGCGACTGGAAAGTGCCTAAAACGGGGAAGGAGGGAAAACACCACCAAAAAAATGCTGGCGGCTATGGGGGCCATTGGAGGAGGAGGAGGAGGAAAAGTGCCAGCGAAAAAAATGCTAGAGCAAAAATGCTGGTGTGTGAAAAATTAAATATCCCGAAGGGAATTCCTTTGCGATCTCTGCCGGGTAAACTTTCTTTGTTTCGTTGTTTCACACTTTTTTTTCTAATGAATCGGTGGTGGTCAGTGACAATGAAATATGTGGAGAGAATGAAAAGAAGAGTAAAAACAATAATATCGAATTACAATAAAGATTTAACGTAAAGGCTTAAGAAAAATGTTATTGTCACATGAATCCAGAATAAACCCACACATGCATGCTACAGTGGCAAACAAAGGTTTTAAATTTTCATAAAAAAATTTATGCCACATTTTCCTGTTTGATTTAGTTAGAAATTCGATTACGGTAAGTATAGTAGTCAGAGCAAGAGCTACGTCGCTTTTTCAGCGATTTTTTTGACATTTTTAGATTGTTTACAATTTTGGCATACTGTATCTACCGTATATGTATGCTACATATATTTTAGGATTATATGTACCTTAGCTGAGGAGCAATCAATGTGTTTAGATAGTTTTAGCTGGGTATGGTATTTGTGTGTGAAATTTGCAAAAGTTTTGCATATTGGTGAAGCCAATTTTCAAAATTGGCGCAATTTTCGGCAAAATTTTTCTCACTCGACAAATGTGGTATATTTCAGTGGATCCTGCATGAAATTTCGTAATTTTTTTTGAAATGTTCCGAAGGCAACCTACTTTCCGGAAAAAACACCGGTTACGTTCAACAATTCGAAAAAAGG
>SAUE01000110.1:107542-119667 GCA_009724625.1 Deladenus siricidicola | reverse complement strand
GTAATTTTTGTAAATCTTCTTCCATTTGCGTTAAGGCCAGGTGTATCTTATACTTTGACAGCATCCACGAAAATACTCGACATAAAATGATAAAGACACAAGCAAATACACATTCGAAAGAGCACAAAAAATGTTACAAAAATAAATGATAAGGATTTCGATTACTCCGCTACTCAAAGTGAGCCTTTGTAGTTCTTGGTTTAGGGGTTGTCCAAATTTATGACCCCTACTGTATGTACTATTCGTCATCACACCTTCCAAAGAGTCAATTTTGTATATACAACAATATGTAACACCAACTATTTCACATCCATTGGCTGATGATGCGAAATACGCAAAAAAAATCCATGCTTATTACAAAAAAAATCCGTGCTTATTATTTGCATACTGTATAACAAAATCTTTTTTTCAAGTTAGCGAATATACATATTGTGTGGAAAGACCAACCGTCGATCCATGACGTAATCCGCGGACTTTGAGCGCGAATGCTGCGACGCGTCGAACGGATCGACGCCCACGCCCGCGCCGCCATCGCTCACATCCTTGCGACTCTGGCGATAGTGCGGCAAGTCGTAGTCGAGCACCGACTTTGAGCGGTGCACATCGTCGAGGTTTGTCTCGTGCGCCTAAATAATCAACCAGTCAAACATGCCTTTATCTTTGTCGTCATAGCGATTACCAAATACATAAAACACAATGCTTTTGTATATGTATGTATAGCATTATCCCATCATTATTTATTTGTGTTTAGTTTAGCCGGTATTCCGATTTATACAATTCTTTACATATGTACCAGAGGTGTAAAAAAATTCGGTTTTCGATTTCAATTTTCGGAATTGAAGCCATTTTATGAAATTTTTTACTTACAATCTATCAAAAAATTATTTTTTTGACCGATTTTCGACAAAATATTTTTTCAATTTTCTGCAATCATTTAAAAATTTTTTTGATTTTCGGAATTTCAAATATATTTTCGTCACACCCTTGTGATATGTACACAATTGCATTATAATGGGGCAACGCTAGACAATCATCAACCAATTTGTAACCGTTGAAATATATAATACAATAAAGCGAAAGAGGTGCGAAAAGAAGCCCAAAGAAACAAATAAATAAAATAGCGAAAAACGTTTGAAATATTGTGAAAAAAATTATTCGCGAAAAAGGAAGAAAAAAGCGCCCGAAAAACAGCACCGCAAAAAATCAAATCAGTCCGCCAAACGCCAGAAATCAGAAATCAAATCCACTCTCAAATTAATTCAATTCAATTCAATTCAACGCCCCCACACACACCACCACCCCCTACCAAATGGAATGGCGCGGAGGCGGAGGACGTCGACGCATATCGAGCGCGCAGGTCCGGCTGGCTGAGCTGCCGACCACGACGATGGCGATAGTGGCCCAGAGATCGTTCGGCCTTCGCGAAAAGGCGGCGAAACTCCTGTAGTCATGCGAAAATGCAAAAACTTCAGGGAAATGCGAATTTTGGAAGAGAGAATGAGTCGAAGAGAAATGGCCTTGTACACACATAGTTGAGCGGGGCATAAAGGCTTTGTATGTGTGTGTGCTTTAGTGGTACAATTTTTAAATAAAATAATTAAAAAATTGGGAACAGGACAACTTGACACTTGTGCAAAATGACGCCAGGCGATTGTGTATAGACTTTTGTGCCAAGTAGAATAAAAAATTTAAAAATACCATTCAATTTAGAATTTAATTCCAAATGAAATGACTTTAAATCCATTTTCCTAACATTTTTGAAGAAAAAGTTATTGCTAAAAAACTTCAAAAATGTTAATAATTTAATAATTTAAATTTTTAAAGTTTTCTAATAATAACTTTTTTCTAACAAGTTAGAGAAGTTGTGTTTAAGCCATTGGACTTGGAATTAAATTTAAAATTAAATGATATTTTTAAATTTTTGATTTGGCACAAATTCTATCGATCGCTTCGCCTCAAGTTGTCCGTGCGTCAAATTTGTCGCGTACTTTAATTACAAAAATGAATAAGATTTTCTTTCTACTGTCACCTACACACAATCAACAATAAAAAGATTAAATTGCAACTAAAATAAGTGAAAAAGCATTTCAAAAATAAATGTCAGAATGGTTTTTAACAAAAAAATTAACAAAAAATTTAATCTTTTTGGAATAGACCAAAGAAAAAAAGTAATACGCATGTATTATGTGTATGTGTAACATGTATTATGT
This sequence comes from Deladenus siricidicola, assembly GCA_009724625.1. NCBI lineage: Eukaryota > Metazoa > Nematoda > Chromadorea > Rhabditida > Sphaerulariidae > Deladenus > Deladenus siricidicola. Next base: position 117,457 of record SAUE01000110.1, on the reverse strand, counting down.
GTATGTATACACATGTATTAAGTGTTTGTATACACATGTATTATGTGTATTATGTGTTTGAATACACATGTATTATGTGTAAAGTAATACACATGTATTATGTGTATGTATTTAATACATATGTGGTAATAAGAAAAACAAGAAGTTTACGTGTTCGTAAGGTGAAGCACCAATACGCGAATACGGTAGCGCGTGCGAGGATGGCAGATCGAAATCGTTACGCGACATTTCGCCATTGTGAAACTTTTGGAGCAGCGGTCCGCGGTAGTCCACGCGACGTCTCAAATCCTCCGTGGATTTGCGAAAACGGTCCGAAATCGGATCTGAATCGGATCTGTGTGTTATTAGGTTCGAAAAATTTTTGCATATTTTTTAACTTTATTTTTTGCGCTGCATTCAGACCGCGTAAGAGAGTAGCTTACGTTATTGTTAATGGAGAATTCAAATTTTGATTTTTCGAAATATTATTGGGAATATGGTGGATTATTGTATTCTTAAACTGTATGACAAATTATAGTTATAAAAGTAAAGTAATCTACCGTATTTCCAATGATATTCTATCTCCCAACATCTAAATTTGAATTTTCCGTTAAGAATTCTATATATACTTTTACTATTCCATATACTGACACGGTCTGAATTCGATTCACTATAGCATGATTCATACGAGTACTGTATGTAATTTTTTGAAATTTTTTCAAAATTACAATGATATGTATTAGGTTGTTCAACTGCTAATGCAGGTTTTTGACTTTTTTGTATTTAATAGAATTTTATAATGGTAAATCGTTATTTTAATACTAAATGTAATATGTCATTTGAAAGCTTATTCAAAATTATTTATCCAAATTTTTGTTTACAAATTGTTTTTGTCAATAATCGCGTTTTAATTACACATGTCAAAACGCGATTTTCACAACATTTTCTTCTATGAGTTCAAATTAGGGCGTAATGCTGCTCAAAATATATCGTTTTTTCTAAATATATATTTTTGTCTTCAATTTACGAGACACGCAAATCGTCAAAAAGTGTTTGAAATATTTTAATGCAAAAAACCAAAAAGCGTTAATCAACAAAATCTTACCAGATTGAAAATCGGACGGAGGTGGATTCGCGTGGGAGAGAAATTCTTTTCGCGCCTTTTCCATGCGCGCTTTGTATTTGGAGGTGCGCGTCGAGCCGCCGCGACGAAGTTCGTCATCACGTGGATTGTAAATGCGCTCGCGCGCCGCGCCACCGTACTCGTAGTCGGACGTGGGCGATGGGCGATGGTCGAGTACACTCGACGAGCCGTTGCCCATGCCTAGCGGCGGCGGCGGTGGTAGCGGAAGCGCGCGACGGTCGCTCAAAGGCGCGGACGTTCCTCGTTCCGGCGGATAGTGTCGCGTCTCGTCGCTCGTGTACAAAGTACGATCCACGCGCTCAATAATTTGTCGCTCTATCTTTAAAATATACAACATTTTCCATGTATTTTTTGCATACATATTACAAAAAAATTTAAGAGCTATGCTGTAAACAGTGCCCAGAAATTTTCAAGGGGGGGAGTAAAAGCCAAAAATTAAAATTTTCGAGAAATTATCATAATACATATTACTACATATTAATACATTTAACTATTACTGTTTACAAGGAGCGGGGGTCAAATTTAATGTAAAGAGCTTGTCAAGCTCTTTACATAAAAACTATTAAAAAATTAGAAATTTCTAGAAAAACCGTTCAAAAATTTCTCTATTGGGGTAGCTACCCATTGAGATACCTCTAGGGGGTGCGTCTAACTGGCTCTAAGACATACCTTCGTTGTTACTTCGGGCTGGCCGCCGATGTTCGACAAGTTTTCTCGTGAAAAATAAGGCTTTCGCGTTAAACGCTCGAGTGTTTCTTTCGATGTAAGCGCCTGGCGGCGTCGTTCTTGCGCCTCGTGCTAAAAAATTTAATTTATAACCAAGGAAAAAAAATCGCCGTCTTGCTCAAAAGTCAATATTCGTTGAGATACGATACTTTGAAAATTTAACATTTTACAATCTACATTTTTTGAGATTTTGAGAAAAATAAAAGAAAAATGATTTTTTGACAATTTGTAAACACCTGCAAATTTTGTATACCATTCAAACCGCCTTTAAAGCTCTTTCCGATTAAATATGTAATAAAAAAATAATTAAAAAAAATAATTAAAAAAATTTTTTTGAGCATTTTTAGCGTCCGCAAAATATAGAAAACTATATTTTGCGGACATATGCATAAAAATATATTTACCGTTTTTTATATATCGAGGATTTTATGCAAAAAAAAAAAAAATTTAATTCAATGAGAAATAGTGAAATAGTTCTGAATTATTTAATCAAAAATACCTCAGCTAAAACACGTTTGCGCTCGTTCTCCCACCGCTCGTGCTCCTCGCGCTCCTTCATTATAATGTCGAGACGATCGCGACTACGGCGGTCGTCGCGTCGGCGGTTCGACTCGCGTTCAGCCGCCTCGCGACGTTCCGCCTCGCGCTGTTCCGCGTTTCGGCGCTCCAACTCCCGCAATTCCGCCAATCGTCGCTCCTCTTCCAATCTAGACAATGTGCTTAAAGCACTCAACAAATTCACACCACATTTTTTTCGATTCTTATCGGTTAACGGACAACAAAAATTTTTTTTCATTATTTTTTTGTTTTCGAATTTAATAATGTTTTTTACTGATTTGTTGTCTTTGTGCAGTTTTTGGCATTTTTTAGTTGTACGTTTAACTCTTCCAATCTTGTTGTTTCATTTTGTTGTTCTTCTACAGTTTTCGTTCACATAGGCTTGGGTGAGTAGGCAATTCTCGTGGCTACGAGAACGAAGAATACAAAAACAAAAAAATCAGTAAGAGACATTATTAGATTATATTTGAAATCACCGTGCCAGAAAACCTAAAAAAGCATGAAAAAAATTTTTAAGAACTATTTTTTGCAAATATTTATATTTTGAATTTATTTTTCAAAACATTAATAAAGAATTCAAATATGTATGTATCAGGGTTGGGCGGAATTCCGGCTTTCGAATTCCGAAATGCGGAATTCCGGACATTTTTGGCCTCGGAATTCCGAATTCCGAAATTTTTTTCATCCATCGGATTTGCGAATTTCGAATTGAAAATTTTTCTCAACCCTTGTATGTATACATATTTGAGACAAATTTACCGTTCTTTTTCGCGCTTCTCCGCCTCGCGTCGCTCCATTTCCTTCAACTCTTCCGCGCGTCGCTCCAATTCGGTGCGATTGCGTTGGAGGCGTTCCTCTTCGAGGCGCTGCGCTCGACGTTCGGCGGCGGCCGCTTCGAGCGCCGCCACTCGCTCGCGCTCCTTCTGCTCCTCGATGGCACGTAGGCGCTCTCGCTCTTGCGCTTCGAGGCGTTCGCGTTGGCGGCGCTCTTGTTCGCGGCGCTCTTCTTCCTGGCGCAGCGCCTCGCGTTTACATTCTTCTAGTCGTTCTTGTTCGCGACGATCGCGTGCTCGTATTTGCGCTAAAAGTGAAATAAGAATTTTATTATAGGCAGCACTGCGTGTAAATTGCTTACCAGTAATTTGAATTTTTCAAATTTAAAGTTTTCAAAACCAGATCAAGTTAATTTGAATAAAGTTAAAGTTCGACATGAAGCCAGTTCCACTTGAATATTTCAGTTTAAGATTGTAAGATTGCCGTATACTTTGATTAGAAAACTTTATCAGCTTGTAATCTCTTTTATAATAGATAAACTAAAATATAAAATTAATCAAAAATAATTAAATTGGAAGCCGCTGGTTCAAATTAATTTCGATAAGTTCAAGTTGAACTTTTGAACTTAAATAAACTTTTTTTTAATCAGCATGAACTGATGATTTGAATTCGCACTTTTCTCAAGTTGACTTGAACTTTCTTTCAAGTTTATTTTTTCAGTCCACTTTCATTTTTTGAAAAAGGAAGTAAAACACTGTTGCTTACTATTATAATTTGTTTTTATTATAAACGTTTTTATGTTTAACGATAGACTAAATAAAGTTTACCGTCTATAAGCTCCTGCTCGCGACGTTCGTCCTCTTGGCGCTGGCGCTCACGACGCTCCGCCTCCGCCTTCTCGAATTCGAGGCGCTCTTGCTCGCGGCGCAAATTTTCAATGCGCTCCTGTTCCATTCTACAATACACATATTATAATTTAAAATTTTGTATTGCATTTAGCTGTTAGCGGTTTAAAATTACTTTTCTCGATATTTGCGCTGCATTTCGCGCTCGGCCGCCTCGCGTTCCGCTTGCTCTAGCAGTTCGCGCTCGCGCTGCTCCTGTTGACGACGGCGTTGCTCTCGTAATTCTAAACTACCGTAAACGATTTTAAACTATTTATTTAAGTTTTATGAGTAATTCATACCGTCTTCGCGTCGCTCGCGCTCGCGCTGCTCTGCTTCGCGTCTCTAAAAGTTGGTGGCATAAAATAAAAATAATTACAAAACAAACAATCTACAATCTATGTACACTCACCTGAATCTCGAGCAATTCGCGCTCCTTTCGCTCGAGCTCGATGCGTTCGCGCTCTATACGCTCCGCTTCGATTCGCTCACGCTCCAAGCGTTCGGCTTCAGCGCGCTGGCGTTCGCGCTCTTTTTCGTCTTTTTCGCGCCGTTCACGTTTAATTCGCTCAATTCGTTCGATCTAGTAAATTTTTATATTAATGCAAATTTTAACATTTTTGCAATGATTTCAAAGCGACAATCTATGTACCTCGAGTCGCTCAATTTCGATGCGCTCGCGTTCGATTCTCTCGCGCTCGACGCGTTCCTTCTCCAACTTTTCTTGCGCTAATCGCTCACGCTCCAAGCGCTAAACACAATTATTTTCGATAATTTCGGCTAGTTACAAATATTTGGTTACTTTGGTACACAATTTTCGTAGATCGGCTTTACCTGGTCTAGGCTTTTACTGAACCGACTACACCCGGTCCAGGCTTTTGCTGAAACCCGTAGCAACCGGCTACATCCGGTTTATTACTACACCTGTCTACCTGAGCCAAGCCTAACCTGAGCTGAACCGGCTACATCCGGTTCGGGCCTTTGTTGAACCGGCCACATACGCTCCAGAATGTAAAGCCTACCTCAATTTCCAACCGCTCACGCTCAAGTCGTTCGCGCTCTAAGCGCTCTTTCTCCAATCGCTCGAGCTCGCGATGCTTTTGAAGCTCGAGCTCTTCTTTCTGGCGGCGTTCTCGCTCAAAGCGCTCCCATTCCTGAATACATATGTAAACTTATGATACGATACAGCAAATCAGGATTCGACATTTCTAAAAATTCCGAATTTTTTACTATGTCGATTAGTCGGAATTTGAAAGTAAAAAAATTTCTTTTTGACAATTTCGAGATTTTCAGCAGATACCAAAAACATTTTGGATAAATTGGCGTAATTAGCGTATTTATATTGGCGTATATATATGTATAACACATGTATTTGTATGTATGTACATATGTATGCATTGCTAACCTGGCGGCGCAGCATTTCCATGTTTTCGCGTTCGATTCGATCGCGTTCAATGCGCTCGCGTTCGATGCGGTCCCTCTCCAATATTTGCTGTTCCAAATCTTTCTCCTAAAATTTTCTCAATGTGTACTCAACATTAAAAAATTTGCAAGCTCAAAAAGTATGTTTTCGAACAAGCTATTAAAATTCAAATTTGGTCTCCTGGAAAAATACTATAATGCTTCAGACTAAGTCCAAAAATAACCTACCTACAATTTTATAGAAAATATGTACTTGTGTTGCGCTATCTCCAACTTTGTATTATCGTATCTCTAACTTTGTGTTACTGTATCTTTAATTTTGTGTTACTGTACGTCCAACTTTGTGTTACTGTATTTCTGTGTTTGTGTTACGGTATCTCTAACTTTGTGTTATTGTATTTCAAAAACAGGCCCTAGTATTTTAGAGCGGTGCCAACCCCAGCCAAATAAAAAAAGTTGTGGTCAATTTTTTTTGCAATATCGAGTTTTAGAGAAAGAATTTTACCATTTTCTCGCGCTCGAGACGCAGGCGCTCGAGGTGCTCAAGCTCCTGCTGTTCCCAACGCCGGCGCAATTCCTCCTCTCGAATGCGGCGCTCCTCCTCCTCTTTTTGGCGTTTTTCCTATGAAAAAAAGAAAATATATAAAAATTTATACGAAATATCGGAAAAAGGACTGTCCATAAACATATTTACGTACTTGATTTTCGCGAATTCGGCGTTCCTCCTCTTCGATATTGCGCGAATATTTGTACCAATACTCCTCGGAGACCTCATCACGCTGCGGTGGCTCGGGCAATTGGCGGAAATGGTGCTGATGGTCGGTGATGATCGGCGACGAACGCCCCAGCGGCGGCGGCGCGCTCAGCGCCTCCGTCGAACGTGTCACTAGCGTTCGCGTTAAAACCTAAACACAAACAGAAATGTTTTGAAATTTCTATTTCAAATATAATTTTTAAATTAAAATGTAATTTAATTCCCATTATCATTTTCATAGTGTTGTCACGTTTCTTCCGAAATGATCATTTGGCGTGTTTCAAAGTGTTGGTCCTTGGAAGAAATTTAGTTCCTGCTGGTGCATTCTTAAAACTCACCTCCGGCTACAGTTCCAGAGCCGGAATTTTTGTTGTTGTGTGGGTAAATTATATATATTACCCGAAGATATGTGTATATTTTTATGTATCTGGAACATTTTAATTATGTACTGACTTCTGAAATTTTTTACTCTATATTTGAAAAATCGAATGTTCAAGATACGTGAAAATACACACACACATATATAATTATTAAAGTGATTATTTTGGAAGGGACGCGAGAATACCCATTCTCCCCATATGTACTGCATATTCACTCACTTCCTTCCTGTAATATTCTTCGTGTGGGCCTGTGCCGCTAGCGGACGGAAATTTGCTGGCCGAATATATGATACTCGAACTGTTGCCGGGCAGCGCGGACGTCGTGAGCGGACCGCCGCAAGAGAAGCCGGACATTTCGCGCTGATGGCTGGTGGATGAGTAGGGTAGATGATGGTGATGTGTGTGATGGTGATGTGTGTCCTGTGTGGGGTAGAGGTAGGAGGATGAGGAGGGCGCGAAAGCGCTCGTCGACCGTTGAATGGGAATGTCGCGTACGGTGGAGCGGGAGGAGCGCTGAAAATCAAAAATGTTTTTGTAAAAATTAAAAAAAAAATTTTTTATTTAAAAAAAATTTTCAAATTTTTTATCGAATTTTTAACTTTTTTATGTACTCAAATAAAAAACATTTCGAAATTTAATCTATAATTGGGAAAATACAAGGGGTGGCAGAAAAATAAATTTTCGTTTCAGTAACGGAAAATGGAAAAACTTATTTTCCCAAAATGGAAAACGAAAAATTTTACATCAAAAAACAAGTAAATCAAAAATTTTTTCAAAATCTTCGAAAAAAATTGAAAATTTTTATAATTTTGTACTGAATAAGCATTATTTTTCTGTAAATTTTCCTAAAAATGGACTAATTTTGGAAAATGGAAAATTTTAGCCAAGAGACGGAAAATTTCGCCATCCCTGGAACATATTTTTAAATAATTTTTTATATATTCCATGTTCCATATTCTATAAACTTTAAACACATTCCAAATTATTGTGAACAAATGCCAACATTATATTTGAAAAATTTTACCTGAAATTGGCTTTCGGTCTGTTGGCGTGAGTTTAGTTCGCCCGCGTCAAACGCCGACATTAAATCATCGCGAGAGAATTCGTCAACATTTGTGAAATCGCTGCCAATATTCTTCTGAAAATGCATGTTTTGAAAAAAAGCACAAGCTTACAAGTTTTTGAAAAACGCAAACATACATGTTTTTGGTAAAAATCACATGTTTTTGCAAAACCGCAAAACCGCAATGATTCGAAGAACATGTTTTTTTCAGGTGGAATTGATACAAAATCTTGTAATATGTATGTATACTTTCATACTTTCATCATAATACTGCAATAACGTGCAAGACGTACGACGAATACGGGAGAGATAGAGGCAAAAAGCGTATACAATTTCAATTTACATAAAATAAAATGTGAAAATGGCGGAAAACACAAAAGCAAACATTTGCGAAAATTTGCGAGAATATTTGCATAGGCAAAAATGTGTATTATTTTTGGTTTCCTCAACTGTTAAGAAGTGAGGAATTTTGGGGATAACAGTAAAGTACTACGGTTTTTGAGTAATACTGTAGTTTTAACTTAAAAGTACTGCGGTAGTTAAGTATTACGGTATTTGTCATTCCAATGTTAATTGAAAAAAAGAAAAAAAGGTTATATGTATGTATGTTCGGCTTTCTTTTTGGGGGTGTTTAGCTAAAATAAATTTAATTTCCTGTTTTCAAAAAAATATTAAAAATTTCCATAAAAAATTTAAATAAATTTCCATTTTCTCGCGCTTTTATGAAATCTTCTAATATTTCATCAATCCAGGTGATATAGATGTGCTAACCAGGACTGTGCGTGATTATGAATTTTTTTTTCTCGTAATTCGTAATTCGTAGCATAAAATTTTACAATTTTTTGATGTTGTAATACATATACTGAAAAGAACAAAAAAAATAAAAAAATAAAAGACTTTATCAGAAAAAAATTGACTGAAAATTAATAAAAAATTACAGTTTTTAGCTGATTTTTAGGTGAAGAAATTTTCAGAGAAAGCCGAAAATACCTACACCAAAAACTTGGAATTACGAGGCTAAAAACCTCGTAATTGCAAATTCGTAATTACAACCCTGATAATGCCAACGGATAATACTTTAAAAATTATGTCAATCTGAATATGTGCTCAAAAATATTTGAACCCTGAACACTAAAACGCTATCTACGGTAGAATTTTTTTTGGAAGCATTGTAATAAAGCGATTGGATACATATATGACAAAAATTACATAATTTGGCGATAAATCCGAAATTTTTTAGAGTAAAATTGGAAATTTTAAAGTAAAATCGGAAATTTTTTATTACATTTTGCACAATTTTCTACCACTCTCTTTCAATTCCATTCTATTTACCCCGCTTTCTCTCTCTGTGATTTCACCAAAGCAAAAGAAGAGTACCATCAGTTAGTCAGCTTACTCATACATACATATTATATGTATACATACTACTTAAGAATGGTTGAGAGCTTGATCAAAGCTCAAGATACTCAAGATTTTAATCATTTTAACTTTTGAGTTAAAATGATTAATCTGAATGTTGTTTGAGACTTGAATTCGGTGGGCCTATATGTATGTGCATATGTATGTATCTATGTCTATATGTATGTATGTATGTAGAAATACAATGGAAAAGGCAGACTCGAATGCGTCAATCACTCGAAATAATTAAACAAATATATACATTTTGGTGGTAAAGTAAATTTTGAAATTTTCAAGCTTCCAAACGGAAATACATAGCATAGTACATACAATATGTATACATACAAAATGTGCAAATGCATATCAAAACAACAAAACAACAATCAATGTCAATATGAAAAAAAATTTAGAGAAAGGTGAAGCGGCTTTGTCCAGTTAGCTGGCAACAACAACAACCACACATACACATGCATACACCTTTATACAAAACATACACACAACATAAATACATAATTTTGCGCGACGTGTGTGTTGTTTTGTGCTTTCTCGTCTTTGAACCTCGCGCTCGATTTTTCATGAATTACATATTGTTGTTGGCGTTGTTATTGTTTTTGTTATGTGTTTGATGGTGAATGTGTTTTATGTTTTACGCATTGTGCGGCAAACACACATATACACACACAAAAATGCAAAATAAGCAGTAGTGCGTGTGTGAATGCATGTGTAAGTTGGATTGTATGTATATTACCTGTGTGTATGTGTGTGTGTGTGTGTGTGTGTTTAGTGTGTCACACATCTGAGTGAGCTGATTACGGGTTACTAGTAAGTAAACG
>SAUE01000110.1:75956-107532 GCA_009724625.1 Deladenus siricidicola | reverse complement strand
GTTTAGTGTGTCACACATCTGAGTGAGCTGATTACGGGTTACTAGTAAGTAAACGAAGCGCGAAACGCGACGAAATAAATCACAAAAAGTTACGTTTCTAATAGAGATAAAGAGTTTCTAACAGATGCATAAATATAGAAGAAATAATATGAATGTAAAAACTATAAATAAAATGACCACCGCGGGTGAAACTGGAAAATCATGAAGAAAAGGATAGAAAATAGTAATAAAACAGAAAGAAAAAATTTTTTTTATAAAAAAAGAAGCTAGAATAGTATGCATGAGTAAAAGCTAAAGTGAAAAAGAGATTCAACGAAAAGAGAGATAAATAAAGAAAGGAAGAGAGAGAGAAAGAAAGGAAACAAGGAAAATATAGAAAGAGAGACAATGAAAGAAAAAGTGATAGAGACATAAACATAAAGAAAGAGAGAGAACAAGAGAAAGAGAAAAAAAGAGTGAAAGAAAATGGGGAGAAGGAGGAAAAGAGAGAAAAGGAGAGAGAGAAAGAGAGAAGAATAGAGAGGAGAGAGAAATAAAAAAGTTACATTTAAAACCGTAATACAACGACAACAATAACTGTAGTAGACACATTTGCATATATGTATGTATGAGTGTATACATATGTATGAGTGTGTGTTGTGTATTTATTTTGCGGAAATAAAAGAGCCCACAACAACGACGACGATGTAACTAACGTCGGTGAGTTTGTGTGTGTTTATGTGTGTTTGCAGGTAAATAAAATGACATATACTTTCATTATTTCAAAAATATTTCTAATTTTTGTCAAAAAGCGAAAGCGAAAAACCGAAGAAAATTGTTTATATGCAAATTTTACTTCTACTTTCTGCGCGCTAAATATAAAACTAAATGAAATGTGGGTTATTTTGAAATTTAATGCAAAATGTGTGTATGCAAAATACATGTATGTGTACGTAAATAAATTACTTACATATAATCTTAAAAGACGAAAATTTTCAACATTTTTAAATTTTCAACATTTGTTGTTAAAACAACATAAATAAAAAAATAAAATAAATTACTCGCAACTTTAATGTGGACGAAAAAATATTGAGCAAAAAAATTTCATGGACGAATGGGTTTGGCCTGTATTTAAAAAAACCAAAAAAATGACGAAAAGTGAAAAAAATGGAAAAAGTAAAAATATTAATTAAAATTGAAACTGAATTGTTTTGCGGCGAAAAAAAATTAAATTAAATTAAAAATTATCCTGCTCAAAAGTCGAAGATTCTCATTCATTTTTTGTATTATACATACAAAATACATAAAAATACATAATGAATGACATTTTTTCGCCAATGAACGAAAAATTGAGGGAAGATTTTTCTAAAAACAAAAAAAGCAGCAAAAATAAATGAAAAAAATTATAAGAAATGAATCAAAGATTTTAGTAAAGTTTCAAAAAAAGATGTTTCACAAATGACGAGACATTTGCGATTCTGACAAAGTTGGGGGAGGGGGGGGGAGGGTTTGTAGCTTTCCAATTTTTGTTTGAAAATCTGGAAATGTTTTCAAACAAGTTGAAAAATTTTTTTTTGTTCCATTGCAAATGCTTCTTCAGCAAATGACATTTTGGCGAAGTGTTTTATTGAGAAAATTTTTTGCAAGAAAAAAATTTATAAAATTATGCAAAAAATGGATCGATTTTTCTTCCGCTTTCTTTTGTATGTAATATGTGTGTGGGGAAAAGTGAAGGTCGGAAGGCAAGAAGGAGGGGATGGACGGACAGAGAGAAATTTGCAAGAGAACGGGGACGATTAAAAAAAGGTGTCAAGATTATCGCTTAAGAATGAATGCTGATGATGCTGATGTTGACGATGATGATGATGATGATGGGATGAAATCAAGCTGAAATCGTAGACGAAACGAAATCAGCGCAGAGATCACAATGCGATAATGGAGAGGGAAAGAGAGAGAGAAAAAAATAGAGAGAGAAAGAGAGAGGGAGAGAGAAAAAAGAATTCGATCATACACGACGTACACAACAGTAGCGTCTCAAATGATTAAAGAAGAAAAAAGCAAATTGAACAAAGATGTCAAGAGGGGAAAATTAAATTCTCCAAAAGTTTCTTCTTCTACCCGATTTTCCCATAAAAATGAATGAATGAAGGTGAATGAGAATGATTTCTGTGGTAAATATGTGAATGTGTTCTTTTTTGTCTGGTTTCTCTTTGCCTCCAAGACAGGCACAGTCCGCTTCTTAAGACAAATATAGTCAGTCAGACAGACACAGTCAGTCGGAAAGAGTCAGACAGACACGGTCAGACGGACACTTTTGGGACAGTTGGGTGTTGGGACATTTCGGGATTGCCATTTCGGGATCGGACATTTCGGGACGGACATTTCGGGATTGGACATTTCGGGACGACATCACCAGATAAACACACATTATTATAAATACATATAGTAAATAGTAGCGGGGCTGTTGTGGGTAATTACGAAAAATTATTTCTTTTCTTAATAACTAGGCTAAAAACTCCAAATTTTGCGATTTGTGACTTTGGATTTGTAGGGGTTTTAAAAATGAGTATTTTTTGATTTGTAAAAGTTAAGTTTACTAAACAAATATGTCTTTTGAATTATTTTTGAATTACAAAGAACTGGCATATTTGATAGATGTACATGTACAAACATGTGTACTTCACTCGTTATCAGCTTGACGTGTTTGTTGTTCGTTTAGCTTATGTACACAATCAACACCTTCACCATCATCATCATCACCATCATCATCATCTACATACATAATGTATATACATACATTCATTGACGACGAGGAACACCGGAGACGGTAAACGTTTTTCACTCATTCAAAATTGATAATACAATTTTTAAACAATTTTCACTAAGCCATTACTTTTCTTTACTTTACTTTACCTTACTTTTCTTTACTTTTCTTTAATTTACAAAAAATAAGGCGAGGACACATCGGTGGAGGTGAAGAAAGAGGTAAACATAGTGAAATTGCTGCCGACATGGGGCGAAAAATTAACGTTTAAAAAAATCCAATTAAGCAATTAAATATCGAGCACAAAATTTTTATGTCCTTTTCTCTCCATCGTCCTGTTATAATAATCTGATAAGGTGGCTCACGTGACCAACAAACAAACGAGTTCCTGCAATGTTTTTCCATTGTGTTTACTTCTCGTTTTGCAAGCCAATCTGTATTCTTTTTTTTATCGTTTTTGCGCGCTGAAAAAGTTGCGAATTTTCACGTTTTCATTGAAAATAAAAACAACACGCCACACTATACAAGCACATCAAGCTCTTACGCCATATGACCAAACAGTTTTTAAAAGTTTTACTAGGAAGTATAAAAAAGGTTTTGAGAATGGAAGAGGAGAGTCGTCAAACTTGAATCCGCAAATAAGTTCAAATGAATCCTTTCATCCCCTCAACTAGAATGCTGGATTTTGCTGACTTTCGGAAATTTTGAAAATTTATTTTTTTATTTGTAGGCATTTAATTACTCTGCAAATAAAAAATAAATGTATAAAATTGTGAAAAACCAAAGCCAGTATACGTACATAAATTTTGTCTCGGAATATTTAGTCGCTATATATGTATACTAGAAAATCGCTATTGTATATGTATATACTATAAATCAATACATATACTCCGTATTGCTACATATATTCCAAATAAAAATAAATAAATTTTCAAAATCCGTGAAAAAGCAAAAGCCAGCATTCCACTTAAATCCGATCCGGATGAATCTGGCCTATCCGTTATCCGGATGAATCCGGGTTTATTTGGATTAATTTTCGAATTTAAGTCAAAGCCATATTTACATTTACAATCACATTACATTCTTACGCCAAATGACCAAACAATTTTTTAAACTCTTATCAAAGGTATGTACATATTGGTGCTGAGAAGGGAAAGTGGAGACAGTCAACAGCTAATCAAATAATTATGAAATATTTACATATCAATTATTCAATTATTATTTATATTATGTAAAGGGTGGCCAAATTTCGTCTCTTTTTTCTCTTTCATAACCGATTTGCAAAATTGTTTTTTTCTTTTGTTAGATTTGCAACTCGATTGACAATTTGTATGGTGTTTGATTAAGAATTTGCACGGTGTTACCAGGCCCGGGTGGAGAGGTGATTTTATAGAAATTTAAAATTTTTAAAATTTTCATTACGAAAGTAAAGAGCTTATCGAAATCGTTTCAAAAATACTCTTAACTTTGACTCCTAATCTTAAAAATAGAGTCTTTGAAAGTTTTGAATTTTTAGCTCTTGCCACTCTGCCCCAAATAAATGTTTAAAATATTCGCNTCTTGGTCCGTCACTGATTGTTAATATGCGAATATTTTAAACATTTATTTGGGGGAGTCAGGGGGAGTCAAAACTTAAAATTTGAAAAACCTGTTAACAAATTTGAACTTAAAACGACTTTCAAAACCTTTCAAAATCACAAAAAATGGATAAAGTTTAACAAAAATAGTACAAAATTGAAATCAAAATTGAGATTCTTCAACAAAAGTTACTTGTAAATATTATAATTTGTAAATATAACTTTATAACATTGTGTTCAATGACTTGAATGTACATAGAATAAATAAAAAGAAAATAGTAATATCGTAAACAAAACAAAATTGGGTCACCCTCTATTACTATTATTAATAATATTATTAGTGTCATTATTAGTTATTATTATTTAATGTAACCAACCCTTTCCTGTGGCTGACTAGACAAATGTGGTGGATCGTCCTTGTAGAGGATGTCGGACATGCCTGAAACATCTCAAATTAATAAATAATTCAAATTTCACAAAAAAAATTATCTTTCGTATTCCTGAAATATCGTAACGTTTTATATCGTAATTCGAAGAAGAATTGGCGAGAATGTAAAAAATGAAAATTAAAAAAATTTTAAAGTCGAGCTTATTCTCGACGTAATAATGTTTGAGCTTCGCCGAGAAACTGTAAAGTTCGCACAAAATAGTACAGACAAAAAATGCAAACAAAAATAATTTTTGTTAAGAAACGAAAAATTCGATAAGGAAATTTTAAGCAAAAAAAGAAAAAAGAAATTTTTCCTGCAATATATCGAAAAAGGAAAGGAATTTTCTGTTGTTTGGGTGGAATTTTTTTGTCCTTGATTTTATTTCATTTTGTTGTTGTTGTTGTTGTTAATGGCAGGCATTAAGGGGGAAAGAGACAAACGCCGCACAAACAAGGTAGAGAATGAAAGTGAGGAATGCTGTTATTATCGCTGTTGTTGTCTGTTGTTGTTTTTACCCCGGCGATGATGATTTGACGCTAAAATTCAAATTCGCGGCATTTTTTTCGGAAATTGATCCTTTCCACTTTCTTCTTTTCCTTTCTCTCTGTCAATCTCTCTCCCTCCTTCGCTCTCTAACTTTTTTCGCTGTGCTTTTTTGCACTTTCTTATCGATTCTTCTCTGATTTATATAACTGCAACTCTTTCATTTCCATTTATTTAACACTTAGCATTACATATATTGTGAATTTTTTTACATCCCGCCAAATCATACGGTTTGAAAATCTCCGAAATAACTTTTTTAACGATTTTTCGCACGAAATCAGCAAAAAGTGTGCTCTTATATGTATGTAAATGTGAACATATGTATTTAAATTAGAAGATTTTAAATATTTAAATAATAATTGTATTTTTACCACTACCAAAACACGCACTTTATTAGATGAAGTACATATTTTACTAAATTTTTATTACTTTTTGCTGCATCCGCTGTACATACACGGTGGGTTGTGGTGATTTTTCGCAAAGGGTACGGTACATCAAAAAATTCTATTTAATTTTATATGTATATAAATGCATAATGCTTGTATTTGAGGATAAATTCAGGTTTAAACTTTTAATGAAGAAACTAAAATTAAAACTAAACTGTGTACATATAAAATTAAAAGTTTGAGGAAGAACTTATCACAAAAATAAATGAATGCTTTTTCGTCTCGAAAAACTTGACTCACATTTTGCAAGACAATAATGCAATTTTTGAAAGAAAAATAAAAATTTTTGTGAAAAAGCAGCAGTCATGTCTCATTTTTTAAATTTGTTTGAAATATTGTTTTTTTCGGCTGAATCAGACTGAATCATGCTTTACTTCAAATGCCACAGTAATCAAATTATGTAAACATTGAAACCGCTAAAGACAAAAATAAACGATGCTACCGTTATCAAATTACGTAACAATGAAATCTCTATTTTTGTCTTTAGCGATTTCAAACTTTGAATACGGTAGTATCGTTCATTTTTGTCTTTAACGGTTTCAATTTTTACGTAATTTGATTCAAAGACGAAAATGAACAATGCTACCGTAAAAAAATTACGCAACTTTGAAACCGTTAAAGACGAAAATTAAGAATTTTTCCCATTATTTACAGTAATTCTCAACTTTTAAATAATTGCAATATTTGCAATTTTTTTGTAAAATCGGAATTGCAAAGACTTACGGTATTCGGAATTATGACGTCTTCGTCTCATCTCATAGGATTGGAAAGTTTGTTTTGGCGAAATGTATGCGGTGTACGATGCTTTATTGTTTGCATCCGTGGCGTCGACGGAGAGCGGCAAATATCGTCGGATGGGCACAATTCGCTCCATGACGCTGTTTCGGCCCGAGCCGCCGTAGTAGTCGGATCCGCTGCCATCGACGCGCGGCGTCAGATGCGACGCGTAGACGGTGCGTTGCCGGTCTTGTGCGTTTCGCCAATTCTCCTTATTCGGGTCTTCCGTGGGCGAAGGCTGGTCGCTACGCCACGTCGGCCGGCTCTTCACCACAATGGGCACATCAATGACTTTTGTCGGCGGAGCGCCGACGTTCTCGGCCAGTGGACTTACGGCGGATTCATTGCCGTAGATATAGCTGGCAATTCGCTCTGTTCGACCGCTCAGCGGTCGTACCGGTTGAAAGTGTTGCGGTTTATCGGCCAAATTGATTTCTAATTCTTTGGCGTTTGGCAACGATGTTTGGAATGCGTTTTCTTTCTCAGATTTCTCAGAGTCTGGCGTGTTTTGTGACTCTTCGACTCTGGCTGCTTCGAACATTTGTGCTTCGTCTGCAGCTTGTTGTTCACGCTGTTGTTGTTGTTTGAGCTGTTGAAGGTGTTGTTCGTTGAGTTCGCGAATTGCCGCTTTTACGACACTTTCCGCAATTTCACTGGCCACCGACGCAGCTCTGTCGTCATCGAGTTTTCGTTTCAACTCAATTTCGTAATCGATCGGCGGTGGTGGCGGCGGCGGAAGTGGCAAAGACTCCTCGTCTTCCTCATCGTTTTTCTTATGACTGCGCGGAAAGACGGAAGAGTTCACGTAACTATAATATGTATATGTATGCATAATTAATTTATAATTATTTTTATATAAATTTTTTATAATTTTTTAAAATTTATAATTTTTTTATTTATAATTATTTTATAATTATTTTTAAATGAAATTTAATTTTACTGCAAATAATATAATATCCAAGGACATTTGTCTGGACTCAAGGGCTTTAATGGGCCTCCTGTAGGCCTTAATGCAAATTTTTATATTTTTAAAAATATTAAAAAAATAAAATAAATAATAAATAAATAAATGCATTTTTTTGTCTAAATTGTTTCCTCAGCTTTCATTTTTTGTCAATTATTTAAAACAAATTTTGAAATATAACTCAAAAACATTACTGTTTTTCGAATTCGTTGTCCCTTTGCAAGATTGGCAGAATGCAGGGCGTCTCCATCGACGAAATCTGAGCGGCGCTCGCGGCAACGGATTCGCTACCGTCTCCGTGCGGATTCGAGCACACCGACTCGTCCAAGTCGTCGCGACTTCGGTCCAAATTCAACGACATCGATGTGCTTGAGACTTGCCCGTCTTCTCTGAAACTTGTTCGATTAAAAACGGTTACAATTTAAAAAATTTTGCTTTTAAAAACGGCAAAAGTTACTTTTTTAATGTATTTTAGAGAAATTTCTTTACGGACATTCTGTACAATTGTAATGTGAATCGTTCTTTTGGGAAACCGATACCACATCCCATTTCAATACCTATGAATACTGTGTAATTCGTAAACTATCTGTATTATCCTGAAACTGCGATCTGAGTTAGCTCTTATGAAGGGCCCCAGCTTGTTTCCTGCTGGGCAAACAGCACTGCTGCGCGTTTGTCCAGCTAAGCCAGGCCAACCGACCGGCTGATTTGCGCCGACCAGGGCTGGGCGTAAATTAAGAATTACGAAATAAAAAAAAAACAGAGTTTTTGATCTTGTAATTACGAATTACAAAAAACGTGCTCGCAATTGCTAGTTTTTTTGGTGTTTTCGGCTTTTTATGAAAAAAATAATAATTTTTTTCAATTTTTTTTCTAGCCTGTTTAAAATGAAGTTTTTCTGTGCCTCTGCAAAATATGCATATAAAAATTTTGATTTTTTTCGTTAAATATTTTGATGGTCAATTATAAAATTACGAAATTATACAATTTTTCAGTTCGTAATTACTAATTACAATTAAAAATAAATTTTCGTAATTTTGCCCAGCCTTTCCGCCAAAAGATCCCGACCGATTCAGCTAACCAGATCAACAGCTAACGTACCTTTTCCCAATAGATAAACATGTTTGCCACACATACATCCCCACATCCAAAGCCATACATCACACACTACAGTAAGAAATAAAAATTAAAAAATTTGTAGGGATTATTTCAATTAATTTTTAAATTAAAAAAATATTTTAAAAAGAATAATAAAAATTAGAACGAAACGAAACGAAAATCAATGGGGAAAATAGAATTGCTCTCGGAAATAAGTTGAAATTTGGAAAATTAATAGATTTTATCAACCAAGAAAACGAAATTTATTACATTCATAATTAAGAAAATGATTTTGCAAATTGATAGAAAAAATACCATGTACATACATATCAGGGGTGAGAAAATTTTCGATTTTTGATTTTCGAATTTCGATTTTCGGTGTTTTTTCCTTTCGATTTTCGATTTTCGAAATCACGAGGGCCTTTCGATTTTNTATATTATGAATTTTAAACATTTAAAATGAACATTTTGATGAATTTAAAGTCTATTAATTGCATTGTTTGGAAAAAAAGGAATGTTTGGAAAAGGGTGCACAGAAGATGGGAAATCGAAACATTAAAAATAGAAAAAAAATCAGTAGAAAAAAAATGTTGCTGAAAATTCTTGAAAAATCCATTTCATCACCAACAGAATGAGGGCCCGTTCTATTGCGATTCAACACATGGCTGAACGTAGAGTGAAAACAGCTATCTGTGAAAAGAAATTATTTTAATAAAATGCTCCGGACATTTTTATTTTGAAATTTTCGATTTTCGAGAAAAATTTTCTTTCGATTTTCGATTTTCGGTGATTTTTCTCTTTCGATTTTCGAAATCACGAGGGTCTTTCGATTTTCGATTTTCGAAATCTCAAATTCATTTTCGACTCATCCCTGATACATATGTAGTGAAAATTGTTCGTTTATTATTTTTATTTTCCTTGTTACCACAAAAATAAAAATATTAAAAATACCAAAATAATTTTTAAATAAAGTGATAAAAATTTACTTTTCTTTATTTTTTTAATTATTTTTTTAATTTTACAAAAACTCCCTTCAAAAATTACTTTTTTTTCTTCTGAATTTGTGATGATTTTCAAAAAAAACAACTTTACGGCTAAAATTTGTGCGAAATTTTGCAAAAAAATTGCTAAAAGAAAACTTGACTCACTAAATGAGGGAAAAAAACGGAAATGACGAACAAAAGTGAGGAAAATCTGTGAATGTTTTTCATTTTTCCATTCCATTTTTGCCACCATAAAAGTGAATAAAAAATGAATAAACTACAGAATGCGGTGCTATTCCCCCAGTGTGTATGTAAAGCACAAAATTTGGCAAAGCGGGTATAAAAAATATTTTCAAATTTTAAAAATGAGAAACTAGAGATTGTAGAGAAAGAAAAAACAATTTTATTTAAAAAAGCAAAAAAATTAAATTCACAGAGAAAAAGAAAAAAAGAAAAAAATTAATACACAGAGGCATAGTAAGAGAACACAGAAAAAAATGCACAGAGGAAGAGAAAGAAAGAAAAAGATTTAAAAAAATACACCGAGAAAAAGAAAGTGAAAAAGAACACAAACTTGGCTGACAGGTGTTCCCCCGCTAGTGCTGTAACTTGAATCCCAAATAGATCTGCAATAAATGTTGGATGCATCCAATTGAATCTATTTTTCATAAATGTATTCAGATTGGATCGAATTTAAATCCATTTTGAAAATACCTTGCTTTTACTTTGTCCAAATTGGATACATTTTTAGATTGAAAAAGTATGTATTTAAGTTACAACACTGGTCCTCGCCAGTTCGCCGAAAGACAATTGGCCGTCTGAAAACATTAGTCGTAACCGACACGTGAAAAGAAATTTGACCAGTTATCATTCGGTCTTTTTTGAATTCGGCCAGTTAGGTGTATTACGAGTACTTACATGTGTTGGTCAAATTTTCAATGGGTGAAAATTTTAATTTAAAATAAAAATATAAAAAAATATATGGACATATGTATATGTATGTATACACATTATATAGAAAGGAATACTCAAAAAAACAGATATTTCAAAAATTTATGCAAATTACATATTTCTACCAAATAAAACTTAATTTATGCAAATTTGAAGCGATTTTTGTGTTAAACAAAAATAATTTGTTCGGCCGTTGACGATTGATTGTTTTATTTTTATTTTGGAATATTTAAATCAACGCACAAAAATGAATTACAAAATTAAATGAATCGAAAGCACTCGAATTGAATGAGCAAACACAATTTTGTTTATTTGTTTGCTGATCTAGCTACATAGCTGAGCACTGCACTATACTGCACTACTGCCCATCGTCAATTTCGCCGATTTTAACCCATTAAGAGAGAGTCGAGAGAATTTAGATGAAAACATTGTTTTGAATTCCGTTTTCTGTAGCGATTATTGACAAATTTTGGAGAGAAATTAAGGCTAAAAATTGTTAAATGGGACTTCTTCTCTCCTTTTTTTTGGTAAGATTAGAGATAAAAGGATGAATTACGGTAAGTTTTGTAGAAGTGCAAAAAACGTCATTTTTGGACATTTTTATTGCCAAATTTTTGTCATTGACAAAAAGAAAAATGACAAAAAGCTATATTACAGCTTTGTATGTATTACCTACAATATAGCTACATTGTGCTAAATAGCTACACTACATAGCTAAATAGTTATATAATAGCTAGCGTTACAGAATCTCCTAAACACGCGCAAAATTTGGATTCGCTACGTCTGATTATGGGGGAAGAAAAGTTCGAGCCGAAAATTATAGCTCATTAAAATCGAGAATTCAAAAATATTGTATTGAATTGTTTTTTTTACGTTATCTATTACTTCTAAATATATATGGCAAGCGATCTGTCCAAATTTTCAAAATTTTGCAACATTTTTAGCATTTTTTTTTCTAAAAAGTTAGAAAAACGGGGATTAAGCTTTTGATTCGCGATTTATGTGATTCCAAATCGTTTGGTATCTTTAAATTTTCTATTTGACTTGGCACAAAGTCCACAGATTGCTTCGCGTCAGTTGTCCCTTTGTCCATTTTTGGGGGGAAATTAAATAGAAAAAACTTACAAAGGCGTGGCGCAGGAGTATTGTTGGTCCGACATTGGCACAAACACTTCCATTTGATCTCGATCCGCGTCAAACATCTAAAAACATTGTTGTCAAACATCTGAAAACATCGTTGTGTTGTTATGGTCGATGAGTTCTCAAAACAACGTCAAAACAATTTAAAATTTTTATTGGAAGATATGAAATATGAAATTTATTCAAAAATCAATTTTTTTTAGCAAAACGAGTTATTTTGTGGAATTTTCACCAAATTCAATTATTTTTGTTGTATTTGAGGTAATCTTTTCAATAAAATGTGTAAAGAAATAATTTTGGAAAAAGTAATTGTATAGAATGTTTTAATTTACAAGAGAATCTTACAGTAATTCTGAGAATCTTACTGTAAGATTCAAAGAATTACTGTAATTCTTTAAATTATGTACGTGAAAAGCTGATTAATAACTTTTTTAATAGCATTATTTTTTTTAAACATACATAAGTTTATGTTTTTTGTAGTAAAAACTCACCACGTGAGGCTTGCTGGCTGTGGTATGAGCGGAATACGATAAGTCTTGCTTCACGGATTTCAGTGAACTTCTCGGCGAGTCGTCTTTCTCAAAGTATTTGGCACGTTTTGGGGCGTCGATTTCGAGTTTTTCTAATTCTTTCACTTTTTCCAATGGCTGACTATCGTAGGCGTTACCGTACGTCGAACTTTCCAGTACAGTCTCAATTTCGCTGGCGGTGGAGTTGATGGAATTCGAGGAGGCGGAATGGCGCAGTTCCGTTTCGGGACGTTCGTCCACTTTTTCGGACTCCGCTGTGTGTTGACTGCGTTGTGGCTGTGTTTCCGCCGCTGCCTCTAACTGTGGACTTTCTGTTGGGTCAAGTTTGCGCTTTTTCGTTGTAGACCCTTCACCAAATGCTCTTTTTTGTTCCAAATTTTCTTTCACAAATTCTCGGTCTCTGCTTAAAGCCTCTGTAGTGGGAGCTTCCGATTTGTCAGTTTCGCTTTCAGCGTCTGTGTCAGACTCCGTCAAACCTTCTGTGGTGTCAACCGAGATGCCGGAAGCAAAATCGAGTCGGGGAATTTCTTGTCCTTGATTCGCAAAATTAGCTGATGTTGTTGTTGCTGTCGTAGATGTTCGAATTGCTGATGGTTTTACAGAGGATGAAACTGAATCCTCGGAGGAAATGGAAACTTCCCTTATTCGCACACTTCCACCGCTTGAGTGCCCAGCGTCGTAACTTTCGCTGGAGGAGGTGGAAGAGGAGGAATTTGCGTCTCCGTCAACGCGCTTGCCGCGCCGCAACAACTGCTCAAAGCGCGCGTCGACTTCGCTTTTCGGCACGCTCGAGTCCGTGGAGCGCGTTGAGTCGCGCTGTAGCAAATGACCGTGGTGAAGCGACGAGGCTCGACTGCTTTGCGCACTTCGCAGGTCGTCACTTTCTTCCTGCAAAAAGAGTGGATTAAAAATTCGTTAAATTAAAAATAATAAAATGTAAAAAAATAAATAAAATTTTGTATGTACATATGTATGTATGTATGTATTTGTAGAAAAAAAGAAGAAATGAAATAACTAATTGCACAAGCGCACGGAGATGACTCATTCATTTTTGACGTGTGTAAAAGTAAATTCAATAATATTTAACATGTAATACATATATGTTTTAATATAAAAAATTACCAGACATTGCTCATCCTTCTTAGTGCCTCCCTCCTCGCCCCCATCGCCTGCCCCTCACTCTCCTTGCCCTCCTCCTCTCCCGCCCCTCCCCCAACTCACCCCTCTTCTCTTAAAAAATCTAATTTTTTAATTAAAAATTAAAAAAAAGAATATATAGTTGAAGGATCACTAAAAATGCATAAATTATAATCAGAATAGAACTCGATACGATTACAAAAAAATGATGGAAAAACTTGCTAAAATAGTTAATAATACAATACGTTTTACAACAACTCATATGAAAAATAATAAAATGCAAAAAAAGAATGACGATAAAAAGAGGAAGGTCAGCCATAAAAGTAAGGAAAAGGTCGATTATTTTGCCATAAATTATAATGGCAAAAAATCTGTCTTTTCTTCTTCACGAAGAGAGAAAGAAAGAACGATAGAAAAAGAACGAAATAAAGAAAGAAAGAAGGAAAGAAAGTGGTAAAAAAACTTAACCGGCGTATACGATACGCCAGCAAATATGAAGATATTTGCACGCGCAGGTATTAAAGTAATGTGATGATTGCAAAAAAAAGCACAAAGTAATGCAAAGTCACAAAAAGTAACAAGGCAGATAGATGGGGAGATATATACATATGTATTGTGGTCACACAATATGTATGTACATACATATAAGGAAGTGTAATGCTAAAAGAGAAAAGAGGAAGTAAAAAATGAGCTACATACATATGTATATATGTATGTACTTATAGGTAAAAAATGATGAAGATAACAGTAGCAGTAGTCGAGAAGATGGTTGAGAAAAAGTAAAATAAAAATCAAAAAGTAAAAAATGGCCGTACACATTCACCGCGGCGACCACATTAGCATATCATTGGCATTCTCCCCGCATACAAAGAATCATTCCCCCCCCTCCCCCACTTTTCTCGCTTGTTTTTACTTCTTCGAATCGATTTTACCGGTCGGGAAAACAAAAATGGAAGGAATTCTCGTATTTTATCAAAAAAATTTAAATTTTTTGTAGTTTTTTCTCCTTTTTGCAGGTTTTTTCCTTCAAAAAAACTATGCTATGTTAAGAAAATTAGAATCTGCATGTAAAAAATATGACGTAAAGTTAATTTTATTAAAAATATATGTACAGTGGAGGACAAAGGTTACCCTGGCGCCAGAGCCGCCATCAGTCAAATTCTTCTCTGCCGTTCCAAAACTCGCGGTTTTTTCGAATCAATCTTGACGGGGGATGAGACATGGGTGTATTACGACAACATATGCAAAAAACGGCAGGGGCTTAGCGAACGAGAGCAGCCGAAACCGACTCCCAAACCCGACATATAATGCTTTTTGACTTTGGTAGAATATGAACGGATTGGTGTATTTTGAGGGACGGAATCCTGGTCAGGCGGTTACTGCAGACTTGAGCCATATAGACCGGATGCTGCGTCGACAAGGCGTGGGTAGAACGATTAAAAAATTTCTCCATGATAACGCCGGACCGCACACGGCAAAAATCACCCAACGAAAAATCGAGGAATTGGGCTGAAAAGTTCTGCCTCATCCGCCATATAGCCCGGACCTTGCTCGATCATATTCCGGTTGATGTCGCATTTCTCGAAAAAGTCAGCATTTGGTGTCCACCTATTTCGTGTCACAGCGCAGCCAGTTCTTCGAGGAAGGCATTCGTTTCTGGCGTGGAAGATGGCGAAAGGTCATTGATAATGATCATGAATATCTTTTGGATTGTTGATTTTATAATAAATTTTGATTTACTTGAAAATTGCACGTTCTTTTGCAACAACCTAATACATGTACATGTATTTTAGAATTTTACCTTAGCTAAAGAGCCATAATCAATGTGTAAAAGTTGGTTTTGAAATCATAAATTTTCTCTACGATATGAGTAAAAAACGGAATATGTAAAAGACGATTTTTCTAAAAGTGGTCCAATGGTTTTCACAACGAAAAAAGTCGATTTTTTGAAATCGATTTTCGGGTACTCCTGCAAAGAAATGTTTCCGAAATTTTATTTTTTTTAAATTTCTATAGCTGTTAAAAATTCTCCTCATTGAGACGCGTCGAATTACATATGAATGTGCAAAAATATAAATAAATAAATACGTGAGAATTTTTCGAAATTTTGGTTGATTTTTGGCTCGTCAGTTTTGGGCCGGCCTGATTCGCCACCGTCGACGACTGTTACAGTACTGAGAGGAATTGACGTATAATTTGAGTCAATTGCCTCCCGAGGTAATGCGGCACTTTTTATGTTATATTTATTGAAAAAATAGATTGATTTTTATTTACAAATGGTTTTATTATATTATTATATGTTAAAAAAGGCCGATAATCACTGCCATGGGGTGTAACTGGGTGGGCTGAGTCCGAAAGAATTTTTGACATTCGGATAACGCGTCTCAATGAGGAAATTTTTTTTACATTTCACAATAAAATACGGTGGCCGGCGGGCAAAGTGAGTTCGAAATTCGGATTCGCCGTGCCGCATTACTCGGGGGGGGGGGGGGGGGGGGGCNTTTCTTTGCAGTAGGTACATAAAGGTGGACTAGGACAATGATCTGAGATGTGTCCGGGACGAGTGCATTTTTGACACATATACATCTGAAAGAGTTTTTGAAGGCGCGTCGAATGGCACAAAAGCGATTTTATTTCGTTAACTCAGAAATTTTTTATGGCATTTTGAAGAAAATTGCACTTTTTGACTCAAGGTCAACTTTGAATGACCATATCTCAAGAATTACTCGACCAAAAAATCTGAGCTTTGCAGGTTTTCTTAGTTTGATATCAATATAACTTTTTTTCGACTTTTCGTTCTGAAAATTTTTGGCTCATTTGGTCCAATAGAAAAATCGTCTTGTAAAACTTTTAACCACGCAAATTTTATAAACAAAAACCAAAATAATCGTTTCAAAGCAGAGCTGGGTGTAATTACGAATTTTACAGTTTTTGATTTCAAGTATTTGCGACTTTTTTTGGAAAAAATTTTATTTCAAAATCCGCTAAAATTTCAATAATTCCAAAGAAATTTTTTCCAATTTTCCTCTAGCGATGTTATTTTCAGCTAATAAAAAAAGTCTTTCTGTATTTTTTCCAGTGTTTTACATTTTTCAAAAAATGAACTTGAAAAAAGTTCAAGTTGCCAGTTCAACGCAATTTGAAAAAAGTTCAAGTTCAAGTTGCCAGTTCAACGCAATTTGAAAAAAGTTCAAGTTCAAGTTGCCAGTTCAACACAATTTGAAAAAAGTTCAAGTTCAAGTTGCCAGTTCAACACAATTTGAAGAAAGTTCAAGTTCAAGTTTCGAGTTCAACTAAAGGTTGAACTTAGCGATTGTCATTTAATGCATTTGAAAAGTCAACATTTTTTTTTGTCAATTATGATTCCCCCTAAATCGGAATCGGGCATTCCAAATCCCATTTTGGCTTTCGACTACGCCCACTTTTTTGGCGCCAATTTAAATTTCGAATATTTGACTTTTTTGTTGTTGTAAAAAGTGCACGAAAATGTTAAAACAGAGATTTTCGGGGTCGGAGAATCCGAATATGTAATCTGTTTTAGGCTCCGCCCACTATCTTTAGCACTTTTACAATAAAACAAAAAATTCAAATATAGCGCCAAATAAAAGCCAAAAACAGATTACATATTCGGATTCTCCGAATATGTAATCTCTCTCTGTTCTAACATTAATTTTAGTGCACTTTTTACAACAACAAAGAAATTTGAAATTTGAATTGGCGCCAAAAAAGTTGGCGGAGTCGAAAGCCAAAATGGGATTTGGAATGCCCGATTCCGATTTAGGGAGAATCATATTTGACAAAAAACAAATTTTGACTTTTCAAATGCATTAAATGACAATCGTTAAGTTCAACCTTTAGTTGAACTCGAAACTTGAACTTGAACTTTTTTCAAATTGCGTTGAACTGGCAACTTGAACTTGAAAAGTTCAAATGAAGCTCAAATGAAATTCATTTGAACCGAAATGGTAAAACATTGATTTTTTCATACGTTTTTATATATAAAAAATTAGACTTTTTGTTAATTTTTTTGATAGTCAATTACGAATGATGAAATTACGTGGTTTTTAGCCCGTAATTACAAATTACTAAATTTCGAATTGCAATTACGAAAATCATTTTTCGCAATGACGCCAAGCGCTGTTATGTTATGAATGCTATGTATGTGATCCTCTCTTAGACGTTTTTTGTTGTTGAACTTATTCAGTTGATTTGTACGTTTAATCCAAAACTTACAAAAAACATATAAATAAGCGTCTATGCATTATATTGTAGAACAAATCAACTAAATAAATTCAGATTCATCTCAGGCTCATGTGGAATTTGGTTTCTCTTGGATGTCGGATATTTATTTTTTTGCCGTGGAACAAAATGCATAGGTGGTCTAAAGCAAAGTTAGGGTACCTCAACAATTGCGTCAAGAAATCCCAACGGCGGGATAGGAATGTTTTCCACGCCAACACCGCCCATTCGAGCGCGCAAGCCGCCGCCGATTTCATCTTCGCCGTCGCCACCGTAGTCCTGAACGCTTTCGCCAAAGTATAAATAGGCGGCGTTTCTGCTTTGTTCGCCGGATAGGTCGCGCTCCTCCGACTCCTGTATGAAATGACGGCGGCGATTTGGCGGCGGCATTACTTCCGCATCGGATGTCTCTGGCGCGTAGTGTTGACGCCATTCGGCGTTGGCGGCGGCGCGCGCCGCTTCGCGCTTTACACCAATCGTCTCCACCACGATGGGTGGCGAATCTTTTGTTTCCGCGCTGCTTTTTGCTTGTTGCAAACCTAATATCACATACATAATAGGATGAGGTCGATGTATTAAAAAATGAAAAATATGTCATCATATGCCTAGATTCTTTCTGAGTGCTTTTCAGAACCTCAGAATCTATTTTTTTATTTTACACTTTTAGGTTAAATTTATGTTTACTTTTTTTATATTTTAGGGGGTAGTCAGGACTCCAATACTGCTAGGTTGTAGTGCGAAGGTGCAACCCAATAGAACCGCGTATGGTATATAAAGTTACAGTACACGTCTACACCGAAGCCCACTAGTTAACAATACGAGTGGGAGTAGGTGGGTTTTAGTGTAGGGCGTACCTGCCAGTCGCTAGTTAAGCTGCTGTCAAGACTAGCTTGACTTGATTTTAGCGGTTTCATTCCTCTGTCTTTCACTTTCCTCTTTAATCTTCGTAACTTGAAAATCGAAAGGAAAAAATCACAGAAAATCGAAATTCGAAAGAAGAAATTTATAAATGTCAAAATTTTCCACAAGATTTTTTTCAATTGCTTCTCCAAAAAAAAGTTTCTTAAAAAATTACTTATGGATGAGTTTGAATTTGAATTTTAGTTTAAAAACAAAATTTTCATTAAAATTTTGAAAATTTTCGAAAATTTGAAAAAATGGCCGATTCTTCGAGAAAAAAAATTCGAAAGACTCGAAAATCGAAAAACGAAATTTGAAAAGAAAAACACCAAAAATTGAAATTCGAAAATTGAAATTTTTTTACCTTTACACATATCACAGAAAAAAGTAATAACGAAAAAACAACACATTTTCTATACCTTGCGTGAAAATTGGTGGCGGTGAGTGCGAACCAGCAAGGCCCTCATTCGACGTCGTTAACGGCGCGTCCGTTTCCAATAAATGACTAATTCCGCTGTGCTGTGGACGTGCTTTGCCGCGTTCAGACTCTTCGCCGCTGTCCTCCTCGGTGTTTGCGGTGGAGGTCGGCGAAAGTGACGCGGCCGAACTTTTGGTTGTTGTGGAGGTCTGGCCGAACTCTGCATTAGTGTGGTCCTCGGACGCGTCGCGTCGACCTATCTTCGGATTCAACTGTAATATGTTTTCGGCTCGACTCGCGTCCGACATTATTATCGAGAAACTGCTGCGGCTGGTATTGCTGCTATTGCTGCTACTGCTATTGTGGAAATCACTTAACGAAATGTTATCGTTGGTATCATCAACAATCTGCGAGTAAATTATGGTATCATCAAAACCGCCGTTTTCGATACTGTAGTCGGACGGGTCGCTTGAGAAAGCGAAGCTTTCGGTGGTCTTCTCACAGTAGGAAGAGGAAAGGTCGCTTACAGTGGAATATTCGGTTGTTGTCGAGCGTTGAGTTACCGTGGAAATGTCTCCATCAAAATCAATATCCTCTAGTGAGAAATAGTGGCTGTCGCTGTAGTTACTACCGTAGTTGCTAGCCGATGCGCTATGGTATATCGTAGCACAATCGCCGTTTTCACTAACGCTCTCGTACCGTAGTAGATGTTCACCGTTGGGGCAGTGATCGCTGAGCGTTACGCTATGTGTTACGGTGGTTGCTAGATTAGTACCGTAGTCTTTGAGGGAATTAAACCGTTTTTGTGCGCTTCCAACAAGAACCACTTGCCACGTGAATAAAACTGTCTGAAAATTAAATAAATAAATAAATTCTCTTTAAAATATGCTTAAAAAAAATTCCAAATTTAAAATAAAAATATTTATTTGTGTCTCTTAGTTATTTAAACTTTAAATTTGAGTAAAAATTAAAAAAAAATAGAAAATAATTTGAAAAGATGTAACAAAAAGTGAAAGAAAAATTTAAAAACAACAAAGTCAAGGTCATTGAATCGAATCCAAGAAAGGAAGAGTGAGTGCGGGGGTGAGTCTGTGTACGAACAAATTATTATTATTAGTCGCAATTTCTTTCCATTTTCGCGCAATTTCAATTTTATAATTTAAACGCTGAAATTCAAAAATAAAAATGCTTTATTATTTTTGTTCGAATATTTTTGAGAATTTAAAAATCAAAAATCAAGTACAAAAATTAGTTGCATAATCCAATGCATCGATTTACGCATTTTATCCGTAAGCATATTTGAAAGATTATGTAGAGAAACAGAAAAGAAAGAAAATCGAAGATGTAAATAGAAAAAGAAAAAAGAAGTTGAAAAGAGAAAAAAAATAGAAGAAAGAGTAAGATAGAGTGAGAGTGAGAGTGAGAGAGAGAGGGGCAGAGAGAGGGAAAGAGAAAAAAGAGAAACAGCAAAGAAGAAAATAAGAAAATAATAATTATTATTAGTCGAAATTTCTTTCGATTTTCGTGCAATTTTAATTTTATAATTTAAACGTTAAAAGTTAAAAATAAAAATGCTTTACTATTTTTGTTCCAACGTTTTTCTTTTTTTTTATTTAAAAATAAAAAAACAACAGTTCAACAATCCATTACATTGAAAAAGTACCCATTTTATCCATAATTGTTATTTATGGATGAAAGATAGTATAGAGAAAATAGAAAAAAATAGACAGAAAAATAGAGAGCGAAAAAGAAGAAAAATAGAGTGAAAGATAGAGTAATAGTGGAAAAGTAAAAAAGAAAAAAAAACTGAAAGAAAATGAAAAGAAAGTATGATAGAGAGAAAGAGAGCAAGTGAACGAAAAAAAGAAAAAGAAAAAGAAAAAGCGAGAATAAGACAAAAGAAAAGAGCAAAATGGAAAGAAAAAAGAGAGAAAAGTTGAAAGAGACAAAAAAAGAAATAAACAAAGAAAAATTGAGAAAGGGAGAGAGAGAGTGAGAGAGAAAAAGGAAAAATAGAAAGGTATAAGAAAAAAGAGAGCGAGAAAAAGAATAAGAGAAAAAGCGAAGACGAGAGAGTCCAAAATTAATTTTTTTAAACAAAAAACTATTTTTCCACATAAATATGTTTCTGTTACATATTTATGTGAGAAGAACACAAAGAAATGAGTGAGTTTTGGTCACTTACCTACTTACTACACAAAATGGACCAAAGTATTAAAATAAATTTATTTATTACATGATTAAACGTCAAATTGAAGTGTAAAATAAATTTGAAGTGTAAAGAGAATGTTTTTGAAATTTTAGCGCCCAATATTTGTTAATACAGCGCGAGAAATGTGCGAAATTTTTAACCCAAAAAATAAATAAATTTACTTGGGAAAATTTGTGGACGACAATATTTGCTTAAAATTTTCTACTAAATTATTTAAAAAAAATTTTTTAAATCTTCAACATTGAAAAATCAAAATTAAAAAACAGCAACAACAACAAATACATTGTATTTATACATATGTATGGCTTTAGTGTTTGGCTTTGGATGTTGTGTATATGTATGCGTGTGTGTACGTGTGTGCGTTTGCACACGTAAGTGATGGCAAACACTTTTATGAATGTAGTGGGCGTGTCTGCTGAAAAAAGCCACGTTTGCTGATGATTTAGTTTGATGAGTGGGTAGGGATAATATCAGGTTGGCAGCAAGGAACAAATTTTCGTGCTAAACCCTTATTTTTGACACAATTTTTTGCTAAAAATGTGCTAAAAATTCTTGTTTAGCAGGATGCAAAAATAACCAATTTTGAATTTTTCGCTACTTTCAGCACCAATTAGAGAAAAAATACTTTACTCTCTGCTTTTTTTGCTCTTTGCACAATTCGCAAGGAAATCAAAAAATTGTTATGTATTTTGGCATGAAATAAAGAAAATCCGCACAGAAAAGAAAAAAGGCAGAGAGTACAGGATGTTCTTCTTAAATTGACAAGGAATTCAAAAAAATTTTGGCACATTTTTTGCAAGAAAAATATGCTAAAAATGTGTTATATCACGAAAAAGAACGAAGTATAGCACGAAAATTTGTTTCGAGATTGGCAGCTAAGCCACTCTGGCTTAGCTGGGCAAACCAAACTGGATCAGACAACACGCAAGATGGGGTCTTTGAAAAAGGGAACTGGGATTGCAGATAAGATCGGATTGCATTTAGGATAACTTAGATATAATATGGATACATACAAATATCTGATTGTGTCACTACATTGTATCAACATCTGAGGGATTAAAATGGGATTCACAAAAAAGGGGCGATTCACCACAACGTAAATGTTTAAAATTACTAATTATCTCACCTCCATGTACATAAATTTTTTTTATAAAAAATTAAAAGAACACAAAAAAACACACCAAAAAAGGCCTTGCACAGAAGAAAAATTTTCAAATTAAATTTTTTTGTTCCTCAACTACAAAATTTAATTAAAATCATCAGTGAATCACATAAAAATTACAAACTATAGTAATTTGACTTAAATATTTAAGGTTGAGTTAAAGGCAAAAAAAGAATGAATTAAATGGAAAAATATATAATTAAAGAAAAATCGAGAAATTCAAAAAATTTCAAGAATTATTACCTGCAAAATTTTGCGGAGAAATTTTATTATAAATTAATTTTTATTATTTTATTTAAAACCACAAATTTTTATTGATTTTACAAAATAACTGACCACTTACATGTAATTCACTTACTTAATTCAATTCAGGGTGCACACAAATACAAAAATAACTAATCTGAAAAATTGTTAGAAAAAAACCTGTTACAAATTTCGCAGCGGCCAAACTTTTTTTGCAAATTTTTTTTAATAATTTTAAAAAATTATGTTAAATATTAAATGGTGTTAAAACATTTGCGGACGGACATTTGCGAACCACTATTTGAGAACCACTATTGCGGATTGTTATTAAAAATTTATTTTTCGAAAAAAACTCCTGAAAGTCTTTAGTCTGAGCCTAAGCCTTAGGCAAGTAGGGAGTCTCGGAGCTATGCGGAGCCTGAGCTTTACTCTTATTCTTAAAGTAAAGTGAGCCTTAACTGTTTTTTATGTTTAGTATGATTTAAACAATTAAAAATTTTAAATAGGAAAAATGAAGTGCACTGACCCCGGAAAAATTTCTATAAATGTTTTTTCGAATATTTTCTGAAAAATGAATTTTTCAGAATGATCCGCAAATGTCCAATCTACAAATGTCTGTTCGCAAATGTCATAAATACATAATAAATACATCAAAATTGTATACATGTGTATATGTATGTAAATTGTGTATGCATTTTTGTAAAAAAAATTCAAATTATTATAAAACAATAAAATTAAAGAGGGAAAGAAGAAAATGATGATTACATTCTTATAAATTGTCCGTTAAATTCGAAAAAAACGTTCAAAATTTGCTTTTCTTTCTTTCTCGTAATCAGCAGCACCGCTTTTTTCTTTCCTTTTCTCCTTACTTTCCTTTCTCTTAGGTGTCCGAGAAAGCAAAGCAAAGTGCAGCAGCGCTTTTTGCATCCTCAAAAAAATGTGGCTACCAAATAAAGCAGCATTTTTTGCTTTGTTGTGTTGTTTCGAGGAGAAACGACGTAAGAAACAACAAGAAACAACAAGAAACAACAACAACAACAACAACAACACTTCTTTCTCATCGAATAATGCGCTTTATTTTCTCTATTTTTGTAAGCTGATTCAAGAAAGAACATCAATAATACTACACAACAAAACGACAGAAGTGCTTTGTCATCGATATTATTTTTTCCCGATTTTAAATAGAAATTGTACGATTTTCTGAAATATTGCGCCAAAATCCATGAATTTTAAAATTACAATCTTTAAAATGTGAATGAATGGATATATGTAAAATACAAAATCAAAAGCGTAATGATGGGCAACTAAAAATTTTACATTACATCTTTGTGCATTGGGTGGGCGGCAAGACCCATAAATTTCAATCTGTATCTGCAATTTACATCAAAACCCCAAAAATTTCCTAAATCAGAGGTGGTACACCTTCTTCAATATTCTCTCCTTCCATTGCTGAAAAGAATTACCCACTCCTACCACCCCAATACGCCAATACTCAATGGATTTGCATTGCTGAAAAGAATTCCTCTAGGCTCATGAGACGAGTACCAATCAAGACGAGACCGCAACTATTGGGTTCAAGCTGGGCTGCCTAGCACCACTTCGTAAAGATTGTCAAGTTTTCAGGTTTAGCTTAAACCCTATGATTAGTTTTTTTCGTGATTGATTTGAAAATCATTCTTTGTAGGGCAACATACCAATTACATACATACAAAAAGGGTGCAAAATTTTTCGAATTTTGGAATTTCACATTTATTTACGTTATACCCTTCATATATATGTCTCTCAAATGTATTCTATTTCGCGTTCCACATTTAGTTTTGCGTTTTCACGTACATACATATTTTGCCACTGAAAGTTGTGATTCATAAGTTTTCTATTGTGTTTGAAAAAAATTCAAGAAAATGTTAAATGTTAATTTGAAAGATCATTCAAAAAATTGTCTGGTTTCCGATTGCTTCCAAAATGAAGGCTTGGCTCGGTCGGATGCTGGTTACCAGTGATTGGAAAAAGTTCATGAACTGAACTTTTTTCTCGGAAAAAAGAACTTATTTCATTAACCAAAAAAGTTCCTGGCCACGCGAACATTTTCATTTCTTTTTTTCCAGTTCTCGATAACACGAACTTTTTTCATGTTTCGAAAAAAAGTTCTTGATGACGAGAACTTCTTTCATTTCTCTAAAAAAGACATTTTTTTCATGAAAAAAAAATTGGACCCAAAAATTTGGACTCCTCTTCAAAATTTGATTTGAAAATGCTCGCATAAAAGGATGCGTTTTTTGATCTCTTCCTCATTTTTACCTATTGTTCTGATCAGGCACGGGTCCAAATTTTTTCACGAAAAAAATGTATTTTTTGGAGAGAATGGAAAAGGTTCTTGGCGATCGAGAACTTTTTTTGGAAATAAAAAAAGTTCCGATCTCCAGTAACCAGTGCTACGACTTTAATCCGTTTTGAATGCGGATTCAAATAGCGGATTTAAAAGTTTGAGGCTTAAAAACTTTGTTAATTTGTATGTTTTATATACAAATAAATATACATACCATTCGATTCGTCTTGACGAGATCTCTCTTTATACGTCATCAAATTCCGTTTTTATGAAAAACTGAGCAAGTTATTTAGGAAAAACCAGGATTTAATTGGCAGATTCGTAGTTTTAATTTATTTTGCATTAAATAGGCCATTTATTGAACTTAAAAACAAATTCCGAAATTTGCCAATCAAACCCTGGTTTTTCCTAAATAACTTGCTTATTTTTTCATAAAAACCGATTATAACCTCGTATAAACAGAGATCTCGTCAAGAAGAATCGAATTTTATTTGTATATAAAACATACAAATTGACAATGTTTTTAAGCCTCAAACTTTTGAATCCTGATTCAAAACGGATTCAAGTCCCAGCACTGCCAGGAACTTTTTTTTCGGAACTGAAAAAAAGTTCTCTTCGTCAAGAATTTTTTTTTGTCTTGAACCGAGTTCACTTTTTTCATGAACTTTTTCCAATCAATGCTTGTTACATTTGTGATTAGTGAGACAAATAATCAATCAAAAAAATTCAAATACACTACAATAAATATGTAGATAGTGCTGGAAAAAATGATAAACGTGCTACCAAAAATCGTAATTGATTAATAATTAAAAAGTTTTTACAAAGTCTACATGACAAAGTTTTTGCAAAATTTCCAAAATCAAAAACCTGAGTATTATACTTCTAAGAAATCAAATTAATAAAATGAAATAATCTGAGAAGGAGAGATAACCGATTGTTGGAGAAAAAGAAACTATCAAAAAAGGAAGGCGCGGCGAAAAGCGCATTCACCTGCGAATTTTTCGCTTTCCACATTTTTGTTTTTGCAAATTCTTCTACATTGTTTGCTTTGTTTTGCTTTACTGTGCTTTCGCCCTTTCCCACATACCTTGCTTTTTCTTTATTGGCTTTCTCGTGCTTCTTTCTTTGTTCTCTCCCTTTACTCTTTCTCTCTTCTTATTTCTTTCTTTCTTATTCTCACTTTATCAGCATTATGTGAAAATGTTTGCTTTTGTTCTCGTCGTTTTGATGCCACTATCTATCTATGCTTTCTCACTTTTCCATATATTTGCTTTATTGGCTTTCTCGCGCTTCTCTTTTTCCCTTTCTCACTTTCTCTTTATTTTTCTTTCTTTCCCATTTTATCAGTAATATTTTGTGGTAGTGTTTGCTTTTATTTTCGTTATTTTGTTGCTGCCGCTATCTTCTTTACTCCGTCCGGCTGCTTCCCTTAGAAGTTTCTTTACGCTTTCACTTTGAAACGTGTATTGTGTCCTTTTTGCGTTGTTGAAATGTTTTTAGTTTTTAGCGGCTTTTATGGCCTTTCGCTGGATGGCTTCAACTTTCACTCACACATACACACTCTTTTATCGTTAGACATGTGTGCTGTGCATTTCGGACACCACTGAAATGTGGCAGAGAGCACAGCACAGCACAACAAAATTTGTTCATTAACGTGGAAAAATTAGAACATTAAAATACCGAAGCATACAAACATATTTTTGATATGATTGTATATATGTAGTAAATATGTATGCATAAGTACAGTTAATCAAACATATGAAAATTCAATGTTCTATGTATGTATTTATGTATGTATGTAAGTATATCCACAGAAATTAGTTAACATTATTGAAAAAAGGCGCTTACCATAATAACGGAGAACGCGGTATCGAATATTTCCTCTACGCTAGCGGCTGCGTTCAGAGATTTCAGCGTAGATATCGTAGTAGTTCTATTCCCACAGTAGCCGACTGCGTTCCGCAACGATTCACTTTCCTGTTTGTTGTCTTTTATCACCTCCAAAGTATTATAAATTTCTGGAATATGTTGACTGTCTTGAATACTTTGGAATAGCTCAGTATGGCAATTACTCGTTTTGGCTTGAATATCGTTGTTAACTGATTGATGAGGTACGGTAGAGCCATTCTTTGCCAATGAACAGTAATAGCTTTTATTGATACTCGCCGTGCTCTCGGCGATACACCCGGCGTTTCTCGTTGCAGCCATAATTTGAAGAGTTTGGAAAGAGTCACGACTCACAGAGTTACGTATTCGAGAATCCTCATTATTATTGCAATCAAGATTACGGTACGATCTTTTCGCTCTTACAATATCTGTCGTAATAGCAATAGCTTGGCGGCGCCGCATACGGTAGCCGCCACCGCCGTCAACATGCACATTATCGTCCTCGTCGCTTTCCGAGGATACCAATGGCGCCCAACGTTCTTGGGCTAGCAAGTTGCCTGCTGACGTTGGTTGCTCTGCCGACATAATCACTTTCTTGATTCCGAAAATCGAAAATTTCAAAAAATGGTTTCCGAAAATCGAAATTTGAAAAAGAAATCTCCAAAAATCAAAAAAATATTTCGCCGATAATAAAAAATACACCAAAAAAATAAGAATTGTGGGTGATTTAAAATCGAAAAAAAAATTCGAAAATCGAAAAAAAAATTTTTAATACATATGTACATGAAAGTATCGTATGCGTAGGTACATACATATGTGCAAATTAAGTACATTTGTGCTTTATTTTTAAAAGTAAACTAAAGCACAAAAAATTAAGATGGACATTCTAAAACATTTATCGTCAATTTGCATTCTCAAAAATACACACATACATACATATCGGAACAATCGAAGACGAAGAAATTTATTATTATGAAAATAATAATAATAAAAGCGATCGAGAGGGTCAAAGAGATCTTCCACGCGGGGATAAAATTTTTTTTTCTTCGAAATTTTTAGAAAAATTTAATAAATAGAAATTAGAAATTTATCGAGCGAAAATTTTCGCTTTTCTCCTTTTTACCCGTTAAATTGTGTTCTTTTTATTATTTTAAAAGCAAATTATTTGCAAAATTTGCGCAAATTGAAATTAAATAATTCCTCGTTTTTACGCACCTTTCTCTCTATCTATCTCTATTCGCTATCTTTGCCGATTATCATCGAAATTGGTGTGTTCATTTCTTCTTTTCCTCTCTTCGAATCACTTCCTCATTTCCTTTCTCTCTCTCTGTCTGTTTTGAGTTTCAAAAAATCAAAATGAACCAACAAAATGAACTTGAACTACTTCAACTCGTTTCAAATCAATTCGAAAAACCTTCATGTTCAAAATGAAGTCAGTTCAAATTGTCAGTTCAAAGTCAGTTCAATGGTTTAAATTAATTTTGAAAAGTTCATGAAAAGGCTTTCAATTTAATTATTTTTAATAAATTTGACATTTTAAGTCAATTTAAAAGAGATTAAAAGCGGATTTAAATCTGAGAGAAAGAGATTTAAATCTAATCAACAAATACGATGATTTTAATTGACCTGGCATTTTATGCAGATTAACTTGAACTATTGACTTAAATTTGAAATGTTTTTTTTAAAGAATTTCATTTCAATCGGAATGGGAAACACTGGTGGTGAACCACGATGAAATTATTTAGTTAAAAAGAAAAAACTGTTTAACATTTTTTACATTATTTGTAAATTTAAAATTTGGAATTGGGAAACAATGAAGAAACGTGGCGAAAAATCCATCTGAAACCATTTGAACCCACTTTGCTTTTCCTTTGCCCAAATTGGATACATTTTCAAATTCTTATGGCTGCAAAAAGGATTCAAGTATCTACAATATGTACCACAATATGTACCACTGCTTAGCGCAAAACTTACGCAAAATTTTGCCAATTTCGCCTAACGTCGAAGACGGTTTTTATCGATTAATCCGTTAATGGTATAATTTGTTAAGTTGGGCATAATTGTACATACAGATAGAATACAAAAATTATCGTTTCTTACAGGAATAATAGGGGATTTATCTCGGTTGTCAGGGCAACTTTTTGCACAATTTCTAATTATCGCGAAACAAAAATGACCCCATTTCGCCGTTTTGGGATTGTGTTTATTAAAGTAAAGAGGAAAGTTCTACATTTTAATTATTAAAATAAATAAAAATATAAATAATAAAAATAACAACAAAGTGGAAATGCTAAGATTTGACTCCAATTTAAAAGCTATTTTCTATGTATAATTATGCACCAAAACGAGGTAGGGGTGTATACATAAATGGGGGTGGGCCGCAAATAAAATTAATTTGCGAAAATCGCAATCATCTTAAATATTTTTTTATTTTTACAAATCGTAAATCGCAAACTTTTTAAATTTTTTTTGGAAAAATAATACGGCTTTAAACGTAATAAAAAGTTTAAAATTTCGACTAGCAGGAATAGTGAAAAATTCGGAATTTCGAGGCTCTAAATGACCGGAATTTGGAATTTCGGAATACGAAATTCCGCGTAATCCTGCCGCAAATGTCGTACGTCATTCGAACAGCTTTTTAAAGCTCTTTTTGATTAAATAATAAAAAATCACATTTTTCGTAAAAAATTGAAATTTTTTCATAAAAAATTAATTTTTCATTTAAAAGTTCGTAAATGTACAGGGTGGTTCAAAAAAAAATCCCGCGCCATAGCGCAGCTGAAAACGCAGCTAAAAATCTGTAATTTTTACTGTAGATGCGCCTTGCAATTCTCTTTCATTCTTTTTTTGAATTTTGCGATTTCATCAAAAACTAATGTTTTTATAAATCAAAAACATCGAAAAACATGCTTCAAATAGGCTGCTTGGGAGATTGTGTATATCTCAGTCAGTTTTGGTTCAAAAAATCCCAAACTTCAGAAACATAATCACAATCGCCGCGCAAATTTTTCGCCCTCGGTTTTGTTTGGGCGACGCAGCTAAACGTCAAAGTTGCGCATAGATGCTCATTTTGTGAATTAACGCAACAAAAACGCATACAGTCGCAAAGGGAAATCTCATTTCGCTTCTTTTTGCACTGATTTCTCTTCTTCTTTCGTTTTCGCTGCAACTTTTTTATGCTTAATTTTGATGTTTCGAACTTTGTTTGTTTGTTTACATCTGTTATTACGGTAACAAATACGCCGTACGTCATTAATGTTTTGCAGTATTTTCCCTTTTTTCAAAAAATGAAATTGAACCGACAAAATGAATTTGAAATAAATTCAAATTCAAATCGCCAGTTCAACTTGAATTTTTCAAAATTAATTTGAACAGGCGGCTTCCAATTTAATTATTTTTCGTAAATTTTCTATTTCTAGTTAATTTAAAAGAGATGTGAAGTGGACAAAGTTTCCCAATCAACGAAAATGGAAAATTCAAGTTGAATTGGCATTTTGAATTTGAATTTATTTCAAATTGATTTGAACTGGCGTCTTGAATTTGAAATTTTTTCAAATTAACTTGACTTGAATTTGAAAAATTCAAATGAATTTCATTTGAGTCGAAATGGTAAAACACTGATGTTATCGTTAAATGAGATTTCCCTTTGTGACTGTATGCGTTTTTGTTGCGTTACTTCACAAAATGAGCATCTATGCGCAACTTTGACGTTTAGCTGCGTCGCCCAAACAAAACCGAGGGCGAAAAATTTGCGCGACGATTGTGATTATGTTTCTGAAGTTTGGGATTTTTTGGACCAAAACTGACTGAGATATACAATCTCCGAAGCAGCCTATTTGAAGCATGTTTTTCGATGTTTTTGATTTATACAAACATCAGTTTTTGATGAAATCGCAAAATTCAAAAAAAGAATGAAAGAGAATTGCAAGGCGCATCTACAGCAAAAATTTCAGATTTTTAGCTGCGTTTTCAGCTGCACTATGGCGCGGGATTTTTTTTGAACCACCCTGTATAATATAACAAAAAGAAGCGATTAACTTTTAAAAGGACAAATTTATTTTAAATTCAGAAATACTCAGAGAAAATTTGAAATTTCTTTAAAATTGGGGGGGGGGGGAGAATTCTTTTTCAGAAAAATTGAATAAAATGGACTCGCACCGTGACACACATTTTTGGTGTGAAATTTAAACTTCGATTATTCAAATATCCGAAAATTTATTTTGTTTACTCAAAAAGAATTTCGTTGAAATTTGCAAACACTTTATTTATTTACAATTAAAATTGTCATTTAAAATTTATACATTTATTTTTTCACGTTTAAGATTTTTTGGAAATCACGTGGATCTTTCGATTTTCTCAAAAATTCGTTTTTGACACACCCTTGCGCGTACAATTGT
The DNA here is from genome assembly GCA_009724625.1 of Deladenus siricidicola. Lineage (NCBI taxonomy): Eukaryota > Metazoa > Nematoda > Chromadorea > Rhabditida > Sphaerulariidae > Deladenus > Deladenus siricidicola. The sequence goes on along the minus strand of SAUE01000110.1, from coordinate 76,428 downwards.
AATTGGGTGGAGCCGTCCCGGGCGTCGGTTGCAGGGAACGTCATTTCTTCTTAAACGGCCTTTTTTAAGAAATTTTTTTCTTATAAATTTCTTAAACAATTCAAAATAAGAAATTTATTTTTCAAAAAAAAAACTCCTTGAACTATAGTTAGGTGGTATAATTAGCCACAAATTTGCGAAATACAGCAACAAAAAAAACACATCCAACACAGGCTAAAAAAATAGAAAAGTTGCGGATACCAATAAAAGGCCATAAAAAATAATGGTAACTGAATTTTTATGAATGGGCTTATCAGTGCTTCTTGGAAATGTTGACATAATAGTCATACATAGTTGATGGATGAGTCGATGAGAAAATGGTTGTGATTTTTGATGTGGTCGCCGTAAACGATGCATCGATGGATTCGCCATGCGTCGATGGATTCGCCACATTCGGATCACTATCCTCGCCGGTAAATTTTTCGATTGTGTG
>SAUE01000110.1:48121-58775 GCA_009724625.1 Deladenus siricidicola | reverse complement strand
TGTTAGACCCAGGTAAAAAATTTTTTATTGAAACAGAAAAAATTTATTTTTTATATATGTTTAACTGGGTAAACACTTTTGGTCCTTTATGAAAAAAATGCACAAATTTTTAAACGATCACTACAGAGCTAATTTTGAACATTTCTGCACAGATTTGGTGTCAAACAAATTCTCAGAGTCTTGGGAATCGAACAAAAAAAGAATTATGAAATTTGGTTAAAAAATAAAAAAGTTATGGCAAAAAAAATTTGGCAGCCAAATCGGGCCGCCCTGTATATAATACAAAAAATATGCGGTGAGTGGACTAAACCTTGACAGTTTGATTGTTTCGACTTTCATATTTTCGATACATTTAAGTCCATTTTTTTGTGTTTACGATTTTCAAAAAAACAGACACTTTTTTTTGTCACATTATTATCATTTTCTTATCAAAGGGAAAAGGTAAACAATGTTGTTTACCTTTTGTCTGAAATAAATTGTTTTTGTTCTAGACGTTTTTGGCGATGCTTTACGTTTTCATCAGTGCAGTGAACGTTGCCATCTTCAATGCAAACCATGCCATATAGTGACAAAACAAAACAATTTATACAATACATATCAGGGGTGTGGAAATTTTCGATTTTCGGTGTTTTTTCCTTTCGATTTTCGAAATCACGAGGGTCTTTCAATTTTCGATTTTCGAAATTCAAAGGTACTTTCGATTTTTGATTTTCGGAAATCATTTTTTGAAATTTTCGATTTTCGATTTTCGGAATCTCAAATTTATTTTCGACACACCCCTGATACATATGTACATACATATAACATATTTTTATCATTTTTTTATTTATTTTTATTATAATATAATCTTTAAAAGAATTGCACATAACAATTTTTCATACATACCACAAAAAAAATCACAAAAAATCAAACAATTTGCAATTAGTTTGAATAAAAATACATAAACCTTAGTGCTACATTTGGCGTTTATTTGTAGTCCGTGTCGAGTAATACCGTAATACCGAGTAATACCGTTTGTAGAGTATCCTATGTCGAATAATGTCGATTAACGCAGAGACGATGAGACGCTTTCGAATTTTGTATTTTCTGAGGCTATTAATCGGTTGTGTATTGGTGTTAATTGTTTATAAACTTGCCGACTCAATTCCGTATGTGAGTCGATTGAAATATTATAGTTTGGTCAAATTTTAGTCATGGTTGCATTCTGTCACAAAAGTGTAAGGGCACCCAATGGGTGCCATCCAGGGATATGCGTAATTACAATTTACGAATAACGAATAACGAGGTTTTAGCCTCGTAATTACGGGTTTTTGGTGTAGGTATGTATAATATTTTCGATTTTTTTGAAAAAAAAAAATCTTTCTAAAAATCTGATAAAAAGTGCAATTTTCGAATAACTTTAGTCAAAATCTTTCAAAAAATTTTTTAGCGAAGCATTTTTTCTTTATATTTTTATACTGTTTAGTGTATTACATAAAAGAAAAAATTATAAAATTTTGAAAATTTTTTGATGGTGATTACGAATTACGAGTTATGAGTTACGAAAATCATTTCTCGTAATTACGCACATCCCTGGTATCAACGCATGGTTTTGATCGTAACTCAGCACAAAAATCTGCGGAATATGTTTTTAGTCGATAGTCAAAGTATATTTCTCGTACATTTCGAAGTTTTTGATTTTTAACTAATATTTTTTTTGAAATTACAAACATTAAAAATGAAATAATAAATAATGTTAAAGTGTATTTTCACCGAAACTTTCAAGTTTTGGCTGTGTCTTCAGCTGCGTCATCACAGTTTTCAGCTGTGTTTTTTGCTGTACGCCTGATACATATGTATAGTACACATTGTATATACATATCATATTAGAAATATCTATAAGTACAATTTTTATTGCGGTTATGTTATTATGCAAATTTTAGGGATTTTTTTGCGATGACACCGAAATTCGTTATCCTTTTGAGGAGGACACGATAAATCTAGATGTGTGCTTGTAGTATTCAAGTAATCAGCGTAGTCATGGTTAGTATTGTGTGAGATGTGTTTCAAATTATGTAGAAAAATGTGGGTTTCGTGTAAGATAATCACTTTTAGGTGACTTTTGTGGAACACTCTCTTATCACACATCTCACCAGACGCCGCGGCCATCGCTTAAACCCACGCCAAACTGCGCCAATACACCCTCTACTCTACCACATTTGCTCTTTTCTACGTAACGCTTTTGACTTACGTACATAAACATACACCAGGAGTGTAAAATTTTCCATTTTCGGAATTTCAAATTCGTTGCATCCCTGATATACACACCGCCCAACCAGTATTGGGAAAGGAAGACGACCACGAGCGGTCGTGTCCAAAGCAATAGCTCTGGTCACGGACGCTCGGGATCGGCTTCCCCACGCTGGGTTGGGGGTGAGTGGTCCCCCGTTGGGGGAACTCTGGGTCGTATTCGGATTTTGTTCTGTATTATTATTATGCCATAATAAATGATATTGTAATATGTACTACTAACCAACGCTACACAAATACAATAATTTAAAAGTTCAGGTTGAACTGGCTTCATTTTGAAATTGAACTTTTTTCAAAATTATTTGAACTGTTGACTTAAACTTTTTTCAAGTTTTTTTGTTGGTTCATTGTCATTTAAAAAAAAAGTAAAACATTGACACATACATATACATTCAAAGTGGACGCTACAGTATTTCAATATTTTAGTGTCCATACTGTGGATGTACTTTTTTCAAAAAACAACAAAATCTGTTGATTTTTCCAATTAAAAACTTTTTTTTCTAAAATTGGACCAATTGCACAAAAAAACAAAAATTATTTGTGTAATGAATATAATACCTTGTTTTATAATATTAATTACTGGAAAGAAGTATCAAACAGGGAGCGTCAAATGTTCTTAAATCACTATTTTTAAAACATTTTGAAGCATCCGTAACTTTAAAAAATGCTTAAAAAATTCAAATTGAAGCTTAATTTGAAATTTTCAGCAAAATAATTAAATTCAGATTTTTATTAATATTATAAAACATTAGTTAAAATGTATAAAACGTTTAAAAAGTCGTGTTATTATGTTACTCCAGTAAAGGTTGTCATTAACAAGAGAAAATTGTAATTAAACAAGAGAAAATTGTAAAAACAATTTTGGAAGACGATTTGAAAACTAAACTAGATTCTTCTCTGGTGCCCCAGCCTTGGGCATCAGAGAGTTCTTTCTTTTTTTGCTACCGTTGCCACTTTTTTTCTACCGTCTCTCTTCCTACTTTACTTTTACACACACGTGCGTTGTAGATTCTTACATATTTTTGCTACAAATTAAAGAACATAATATAACAATATTTTAATATTAAAATCAAAAGTAAAAAAATAAAAGCAAATACAAAAAACGCATGAATTATGTAATATCCATTTTATTAAGAGCATACCGTATGCTTGTAGTATGAACTACATACATGCACTTTTTGTGTTGTAGCCCAAAATTTTAGTTGTTTTTTCTCTATTTTTATTCTATTTGTAGAGAAAGATATGTATATTATAAAATTCGAATATAACCGTGCATTAGAGAAAATTCGGTGGTGATTCTTTAAATATTGATTTTTTAACTCTAGAAAAAAATTCAACAAAAAAAAGAATCGAGTATGGGCTTTATTATTATTGTGGGTTTCATTATTAGTTTTTACTAAAATTTCTTATTAGATTTTATAAGAAATATATTAACTCCATGTAGGTGCATATTTTGATTAATAATAAAAATTAAATAATGGTAAGAATAAAAATTTAGTTAAATTTTCGGCCGTTGTTTTAAGCCTTAAACCTCTTTCCCCAGGTGCGTCTATTTTGGGCATACATATAGCATACATGCGCTGTAGCTACAGCATGCAAAAAATGTCAAAACCTATAATATGCCTACAAATACAGGAAAAGATGCCGTAGCACTTACGGTGTCTATAAAATTTACCGTAATCAAACTTCTCAGCTAATCGTATATTTTATATGTAGGCAGCAGGAACCAGATAATTACGCCTAGCCCAGGTGAACATGTAAAAAACAAAAAACTCCTCTAGGCTTAGGCTTGGGCGCAGCTTATGCTGGGCCAATTTGATTTTAGGTCCAGTAGAAGCTCGGTTTTTCCTGTGTATAGTAGGTCTGCCTAGTAGGGATGCAGTAGTCCGATCGGGCTGAAACTTTCACGATCCTCGTCCCAAAGCTAGAAAAGCTTAGCGTGAAAGTTTCAGCCCGATCGGTTCACGGGAACATACCCCAGCTGCTCCAGGTTTTGACCAGAAAAACGGCCTCACGCTTTTATGTCCCATTTGCACAGCCAAAACTACTGGGCCGATCGGGCTGAAATTTGTGCCAGAGACTCCTATCATGAAGTTGTACGGCCTGAAATTTTTGCGGATCGATCGGATTACTGTAGCCCGAGATACGGAGATGCGGTAGCTCTCGGGACTCTGGTACTGTTTGGTTGTGTGGCTACTGTGTCTTACAACCTGCTTTATTGTACAGTAAGTAAGGTACGGTTCAAATGAAATTCATTTGAACTTTTCAAATTCAAGTCACCAGTTCAAGTTAATTTGAAAAAATTTCAAATTCAAATCGCCAGTTCAAATCAATTTGAAATAAATTCAAATTTAAGACGCCCGCTCAAGTTAATTTGAAAAAAAGTTCAAGTTCAAAATGCCAGTTCAACTTGAATTTTCCATTTTAAAATCATCGTATTCATTGATTGGGAAACTTTATCCGCTTCGTATCTCTTTTAAATTAACTAGAAAATTTACAAAAAATAATTAAATTAAAAGCTGCTGGTTCAAATTAATTTCGAAAAGTTCAAGTTGAACTGGCATTTTGAACTTGAACTCTTTTCAAATTAACTTGAACTGGCGTCTTGAATTTGACTTTTTTTCAAATTGATTTGAAAGGCGATTTGAACTTTTTTCAAGTTCATTTTGTCGGTTCAATTTCATTTTTTGAAAAAAGGGAAAACACTGGTACACACCTACGAATGAAGCTCACTAGCTAAGAAGTAAGGCCGCAGCCTTTCCCTTTCCCTGCCAGCCGCTAGTTAAGCTGCCGTCAAGACTGGCTTGACTTGGTAAGCGGTTCCTTTCCTCTCTTCTCTCCTTTGACGTTCTTCTCTCATCTTCCTTCTCCTTAAGCATAGTGCTAGCAGGCCATATTCGTGAGACATACACTACAATATTCTGTATTTCGTGATTCTGCATTTTATTTAGATTAAAAACAAAAAAGTTGAATGTTGTTAATAATAAAATAAATGTTTTACAGAAATTTAAATAAGCCAATAAAAATGTATTCTTACAGGTTGCAAAAATGTGGTTATTAAACTCATTGTTTCCTGTGGTGCTTATTTTCTATTTCGAAGCGTACGCAGGAGGTTGTTAATTTATATATATATATATNATTGTAAAAATGTTATTCAGTGGAAAAAATTATGATGTTAAATCTTCAAACTTAAAAAATCGGCATTTTTCAAAAAATGACCTATATATATATATATATATATATACACAGTGCGGTGCATAATTATACGGACACTTGAATTTTTGCAATTTTTTTCGAACCAAATATTTTTTCTCAATCTTTTTTTGTTTTAAATACGTAAAAACATTGTAAAAATGTTATTCAGTGGAAAAAATTATGATGTTAAATCTTCAAACTTAAAAAATCGGCATTTTTCAAAAAATGACCCCCTGCAAACTGTGCATAATTATACGGACACCCTCAAAAACGTTGATTTTTATGTATGAATTGTTTGAATTGATGAGTTCTCTGTTATTTTTAAACTGCTTTCGTATGTTTTAAGAAGAATTCCGCGAGGTAGAAGTCTTTAAATTCACGAAATGGGCCAAATTGGTGCCCATCATGAGCAAGGTCTCCGCAGTCGGACAATTGCACGCAGAATCGCTCTCTGAAGCTCCTCAACATTTTCGCAGCGGGTCAAATCATCGTAAATTCGAATTATTGCGGAGACCCCCCCCCCTAGATTAATGTTAGGAGAATCTGCGGAGACTTTACCCGCAGATTCTCCTAACAATAATGTCATCGAAAATGTTTGGAGAATAATGGTTCATCGAATTTACGATGATTTGACCCGAATTTACGATGATTTGAAATTTACGAAAGTCGGCCGATTTTTCGTAAAAAAAAAATATATATATATATATATTTTTTTTTTTAATAATTAAAAAACATTTCGCCAAATTTTTTTAGTGGCGAGCGCGCCCACGCCAAAGGAGGAGAGACTCATCGAGGAGATGATTGGCGGCTATCCACTATACAATTCCCAGCACTATATACCGCTGAACGATGATAGCGGAAAGCCGCTCAAAGATATTGAAAGCTCATTTAGCACTGTTGCATTTCGCCAAAAAGTGAGAAAAGTTGTCGATCTTCTTAAAAATTATCGTTCACTTACAACCAAAAAAACTAAAAAAACATTCACTTACAACAGTAAAAAATCCTATAAAATATTCGAATGTTCAAAGTGAAAGTTAAAAAAAGTGAAAGTTTATAAAAAAATCATCGGTGTTTTTATGCATAATTTTTCAGAAACTAACTCAATTTTCAGTCATTAATTTTGGAAACACTGTTATGCTTATTTTTAAAATTTTAATCTAAAATGTTTTAAATTTTCATGCCGCGAAAGTCAAATCTGAATTCGAAGGTCGTTTTTCTACAGAAAGACCAAATCACGGAATTTTCGGCTCAAGATATTCGGTAAATAAAAAATGCCAAAGTTAAATAATTCAAATTTGAATTCAAGCCAAAAATAAAATTTCGAATTTATCGCAAATTTTGAGTCAAAAATTCAATGATTTTATTTTTCTGTACAAAAACGACCTTCGAATTCAGATTTGAATTTCGCGGCATCAAAATTTAAGACGTTTTTTTTAATCGAAAAAAAATTTGAATTGAATCTTTTTTTAAACACAAAAAGTCTTAAAAATGTTTTATATGTATAAGTCGCTTTTACGCTCCCTGGTTTGGAGGCAAAAATGAATTTCAATTTGTAAAATTTGAATTCTTGAAAATCAAACCAAAAAAATCTTTGTTTTAATTAAAAATTTTTTATTTTATTTTAAATTTACAAATTTGACAGTTCCGAACAAAAAATATAGAAAAAGAAAATTTAGATTGATGGAGCCAAGCCTATGGATGTCGTGGTGAAACAAATTCACCGTGACCTCATCGCCGACGATATGTTCATGAAAGCACTGAAACAGGCCGTGAACGAGATAAAAGTGCTGAAAGAATTAGAAGAAAATGAAGTCCTTTTTGTAGCGGAATACATTGGCGCCTATAAGGTTTGTTATTCATAATATTATTTATAATAGGGTAATGACAACTAGAGATTGATGAAAAAAGAGTATGTAGTATAATAGAAACAATTTTTAATGATACCCTCTTTAAAATTGGTTCAATGCCAGATTTGGTTCCTGAGGATATGACACCGTTATCGTTTTGTTATATGTATAAATGTATGTGTGCCAACATACATAAGTACATATATGTACATATCAAAGCCGCATATCAATATCATGCACACATCAAAACAGTGCAAAATCAAAACAGTAACAACATTTGCGGTGTTTTAGGACCCAAGCAACAATTTCTACATAGTATTGAAGTACATCCGCGGTCCCGACCTTCACGAATTGATGACAGCACGGTGGCAACGCGGCTTCAGCAGAAAATGTTCGGACGAGTTCATCGTCGAGGCGATGGCGCCGATAGTTGTGGCGCTGTGGCAGATGCATCGGCTCGGCTACATTTATCATGATTTGAAGCCGCATAATATCGTCAAAGAGGGCGTCGACCCTGCAGATATTGCCACAGGTTTTACGACAAGGGTGGGATTTTTTACAAAAGTAGAATATTTTTATGAAAAAAAGAAAATTGTTTGGAACGCGAATACGTGTGGTGTTTATTTGAACTGTGGTGACTTTTTTTTATTATTATTGTACATAAAATTTACATACATTTGTTAGCTAATCGATTTTGGACTCGCGGAAAAACCTCCGAAATACAATTCTCAATTGGTTTTGGAGCACGAAAGTTGGCGAAAATTACCAGAGTACCAATATAAATCCAACAGTCTTTGCGGTTCCGCAGTGACAATGGCTCCCGAAATTGCGGACGGCAAAAGTGTACGGTTTTCAATAAATATTTTAATTAAGTGATAAATTCTTATAACAAACATTATCGATTTTCAAAGTGTGCATGATGGGCATTCAAAATTTTTTTATTAGGTAGAGTCATACATATGTAGCAGGGGTGCTAACATTTACGATTTACGTATTTACGGCTTTTTTGGCCCAAAATTTACGATTTACGAAAAATCGGCCGATTTTTTTTTACGAAAAATCGGCCGACTTTCGTAAATTTTTCAACATTTACCAAGAAAATTTAAATTTTTTAAAACTCAATATGCGTTCGAATTGGCGCGAAAAATGTCGGATATTAGTGTAAAAAGAAAGTTGACGAATTCAAAAACGTTCAGATGAAAATAAAAACAACAAAAAAAGCAAAATGAACAGAACTTTCTTGAAAAAAAATAGGAAAATATTTGAAAAAAATGCAAATATATTTTCAATCGAAATTTGAAAATTTACGATTTTCGATTTACGATTTACGAAATTTTGAGGTCCTCAAAATTTACGATTTATGAAATTGAAAAATTATTTTCGTAGCACCCCTGATATGTAGTAACAATAAATTAACATTATAACAAAAGAAAACGTAACTTCTTCAAAAAAAAAATTTTCGTCACGAAACGTCAAATGATCTTAAATTGCTAATTTTAAAAATTAAAACATTTTAAAGCGATTTTGAAAAAAGCGAAATTTCAAATTAAGCAAAATGAGAATTGTTGAATTTTAAATTAGAATATTTTAAGCATTTGACCAAAAAACAAAATTTAAAAATGCGCAAAACTTTTCAAACAACCTAATAAATAAATAAAGTAAACAAATTTACATTTATTATATTCTTCTTTTTTTGTTGATAGGTGCACGATCAAAAAGCGGATTTGTGGTCATTTGGAATGGTACTGGATTTGCTGGCTAACGGCGGCCATTCGCAATTTGCGCACAATTGTGAAATATTGCAGTGTCCCGTTCCGCACACCGACCCCACCAACCTAGTGCTCGAAAACATCGTCCACAAACCGGTTAAAAATTATAATAAATGCTTATTTTCGAGTTAGTCAACAATTTTCAGTTCATATTTCCCTCACGCGGTGACCGTAGCGAAATTATGAAGTGCTTAATCATCCGCGAGCCGAACGAACGCTCGACGATGCGCGAACTAATGGACGATCCGTTCTTCAGCGCGGTAGATTGGCGCGAACTGATCAAACGCGAGAGACAGGCGCGCGGTTTTAGCGTCGATCATCCGGACGTATACGGATTCGATTTCTTGGATTTCAAGAAGCGCTCGTGGCCGCCGCGATTCGAGCCTGTGAGGCAAAGAGAAGTGGCGCACAGCTCGCGTAACACGCCAACACCACCAATAAAGACCAAATTTTTTCAAAAGAAATCGCCTAGCCCCTTGCCATCGGATGGGCGCGCCTCTCAGCAGGGACCGTCATGTCGTCTCAAATCGCTGATTTCGCGTGTTTCTCACAAAGTATAATAGACAAAACCCGCGTTTCTCAATCAACAAATAGACAAAACGTTTCTCAAAATGACAAAACTCACGTTTCTCACTGAATTTTGAATTTTAAGACATTTTTAAGGCAAAAAAGTTCTAGAAAATAAATAAATGCTTTATAATATTAAAAGTCGATTCGACGAAGTCGATTCAATGCAATTTAAGGTATTCTTGTCGCGTGAAAAACACGGACCGACGTATTAACTGTTTAAACGCAACAATCTGTAATTTTGATTTTTTTTATCTATTTTTGTTACATGTCAAAAAGTGATATTCGAAAATCGCAATTATGTTGAAGCCAATTGATAGACCTTAATAAAAAATGGTTTGTTTTTCGAAAAATTTTCGAATATGAATTCTTTCTGAAAACAGTCTCACTGTGAACTCACCTGATATGTACTGTACATGTTATGAACTGTTCTGACTGACCCCGCAATAAAAGTGTTAAATTGTTATCGTGGAATTTAAATTGCAGCATAAGTTAAAAAATGTTTAGCATTATACGATAGCAAAATCCTATGCAAAATGTTTGGCATTACATTTTTAGCAAAATTTTTGAAATTTTCTCTCACTTAACAAAATTGGACATACATATCAAGTGTGTAACAATTTTCGACTTTCGATTTTCGGTCTTTTTTCCTTTCGGTTTTCGATTTTCAAAATCTCGAGGACGTTTCGATTTTCGATTTTTGAAAAATTGGCCATTTTTTCGAAAATTTCGAAAATTTTCAAAATTTTTAGGAAATTTTTTTATTCAACTTAACCCGGCCCATAAGTAATTTTTTCAAAAAAATTAGTCAGAATTAAGTCAAAATGTGTCATTTTTAGGAGAAAGTTTAAGTTTTAAATTTCAAACTTTTTCACATGAGTTTTTTTCACCTAAGTTAGTTCAATTTTGACTCACAATTTTTAGTCACATAAATTAAAAGTTAGTCACATAAATTAAGTTTCGAACATCCATGCGGTTGTTAATATC
>SAUE01000110.1:10616-26437 GCA_009724625.1 Deladenus siricidicola | reverse complement strand
ATATATATATATATATATATATATATATATATATATATATATATATATATATATATATATATATATATATAATACATACATATTTGTTATTTATTACATATACATATTAAATGATCAAGGCACACATGACTTTTTGTGATTAAATTTTCTTTCACTTGTAAAAATTTTAAATATACATACATATACACATACATACACATGGTGGTGGTCTATGATACAGTAGGTTAGTAATCAACTTTTAAACTTTATTATTTATTACTAATGAATTTCATAGCAGAAAATTAGCTGCTTTTTCACCTGTGCAATTCTCAAAAGTCTTTTTAATTTCATTTTTGCTATTTTTCAATTATTAAATTAGAATTATATTGTCTTTGGTAATTGTCTTGAATTATTTATAGTAAGAAAATTAAAAAACCAAATTAGTTTCATAAATTTTTTTAATATTTTACAATAAAATAAGTAATTTTATTATATTTGCATACATATCGCTCGCTGATGAAGTGGGATAAGTAGAGTGAGATCATAATTAAAGATTTGTCGAATTTAAAAAATTCCAAAAACAACAAATAGCCAAAATTGTAGTTATCGTGAAAAGAGAATTGGCGAATTTAATTAAGGTTTCACAGAATTATTTCACAGGTTGATAACAAATCTGGTGTATTGTTTGTTGGTAAACTGTTTGTTAGACTGTTTTTTGGTAAACTGTTTATCGGCAAAATGTTTGTTAGTGTTTATTATAAATAGTAATTTATGTCCCGCAATTTGTGGTGTTCGTGTAGCTCAGCTGGTTTAGCAGTAGCCCGGTGTGTGTTGGTTTTGTTCGATTCACACCAGAGTCAGTTGTCTTCGGCGATTTGTAGTCTGGCGAACTTACGATTAAACGTAGAAAGTTGTTCAGTATTACAGTGTGTACACAGTATTACAGTGTGTAAAGAAATGGTAGGTCCGCTCCGGTGTTTCCATTTTTTGAACTTCGTTTTTTCCCGCACATTTATTTGAATGACCGCCATTTAAATTTGAGTGTTTGCAAAGTGGTGCGCTTGGGCTGCCCGAAAGCGGAATGACGAGAGCTATCGATTGACATCTCAGATCCGTTGATTGGTTTCCTATTCGTTGAAATTTTTCGAAGTTGAAGTCTAAACTTCAACTTCATTTTCAACTTGAAGTTGAAGTTGAATTTTAGACTTCAACTTTGAAAAATCTGGCCGAAAACGCAACGAATCGATAAAGTTTTGATGTCAATCGATAGCTCTCGTCATTCCGCTTTCGGGCAGGCCAAGCGCACCACTTCACAGCCACTCACATTTAAATGACGGCCATCTAAATAAAAATGCGGGAAAAAACGAAGTTCAAAAAATGGAAACACTGGTCCGCTCACATTTTTTTTTGTAAATCTTAAACTGGTAAATGTTATTTTACAAATTTTTACAGGTTTGTTTTCAAAAACATGACAAACATTTAACCGAAACATTTTATGTCCTTCAAAAACTGTAAACAAATTATTGGTCCACTTTACTGAATTGAATTTCTTTACACACTGTGGGTTGCTCAGGAAGTGGTTCAATATTACGTTATTCGTGAAAGTGGTTGTTCGGGAAGTTGGCCGTTCGTAAGATTGGTTATTCGGGAAGTTGTGTTCAGGAAGTTGTTTTCATTTCGTTTTTCAGTAATTTTGTTTGAGTTTGGTTTTTTTCTGAAAAAAACTGCTAAAATAGAGTAATGGATAAGAGAGAACTTTGGTCGCTTTAAGGTCGAATTCGAAAATCATTATTTTTGTAACTTTATTTTAGCTACTTTTTACACAAAAACAAAACAATTAAAGAAACTTAACGAAAAGGTTAAACAATTTCAAACAGATGCATTGAGATTGGTTTTACGTATGTAATATGTACATATATATATACAATCTCAAACTAATGTACATATATATAGGTCTACAGTATGCCTATAAAATTTAAAGGTGTAAAAATTTTCGATTTTTGGAATTTTTCGAAAATCGAAAAACATTTTCACTGATATTTAAAGTACCGTAACTTCTCTCAAAATGAACATTTTAAAGATTTTATTTTAAATGTTTTTTGGCATTGACGTAGGCTATATTTTTGCTTTTTAATGAAATTGTTTTATTTTTATTTTTAATAAAGTTACTTTAGAAATTGCTGAAAATCTCTTTCGATTTTCAATTTTGAGCATTTTTGGTGTTTTTTGAAAATTGAATATGTTTTTTAAAGTACTGTAACTTTATTAAAAATGAACAAAACAAGTTCATTAAGAAGCGAACATACATATGTATTACATGGCGTAATACATAAACGTGTATGTGGTATGTAAAACCAATATTCATTCATTAGTTTGAGATTGTATAATTTTTTTACCGTGATACAGTATGTACATATATGTATACATATGTACATATATGTACATGTATCTTTTTTGTGTATCTTAAACGTTTCACGTCAGACCTCAAAATCTTTTGTTATGTAGCAATTGACTACAAAACAAAATTTGACATATCGTCTTTTAACTCAATTTCAATTATCTGAATGCATTTGAACTCTAATTTTTTTCATATTTTTTCCGGCGTAATGCGTCGTCGTAACGTAGCGTAACGTAACGAGAGGATGACATTACCGAAATAATGGGAGAAAAAAATAATTACTTTTACAAAATTGGCTAATCTCCCTCCAACATTTTCGTGTTTTTTCTTCTTCAATTTTTGGCCGTCCACAAATGAATATTTGCATTTGTCTATATATTCTTTTTTTTCGTTTTTTTTCTATCTCTTTTGTTTTTACGTTTTTATGTTTGTCTCTCTGTCTGTTTATCTGTTTAACTNATATATATATATATATATATATATATATATATATATATATATATATATATATATAAATATATATATATATATATATGTATGTATAGTATACATACATATATTGTATACCCACCTTTGAGTGCTAAATGAACTACGTTTACACGAAATAAATATTAAAATTTTTTGTTGTTTTATTTCTTTTTTACTATGTTTATCAGCAGAATAATATTGTTTGAATAAATTAGTTCTTCGAAAAACGAAATTCTAAATTTGAAAAACCAAAAGAAAAAATAAGTTTTTTGGAAAAAATTAATTTTTTTTTTCAAATATCTTCATACCACCGGCGACACGACATTCGAGGGCGCGAACTATTATAGAATCTAAATAGAAAAAGAGCGCGTTGATGAAAAAAGAGCGCGTCATTACGAAAATAAAGTTATGGTCAAAACAAATTGAAACTTACGAAAAAATCGAAAACCTAATTTTAAGCAAAACGTCAAGTCAAAACATTGTATTAAAAACAAACAATTGGATGTTTTTTTTATCGGATTTTTTTGTTTTGATCGGATGAACGCTTTCTTGTAGTGATTGGATGAATTGATTGAAAAAATTTTTTGCCTTTTTTTTCATTCGATTCTCCGGCCAATTTCTATTACATATGTGTCGCGCGTTTCGTATTAAATCGTATGTTGCGCCAATTTTGCGCGCGCCAAATTTTTGCCAATACCAAACAAAACCTTATACTTAGACAGTTCAATCATTTTTTGAATTTTATTAATCGGTTCACAAATGAAAATTTTATTCAAAATTAAGCGAACTCACCCTATACATATGTATATATGTATGTAAATTTACTGGCTTTCAAATGCATACATATGTATGTATGTATATATGTACATATATTTATTGAAAATGATTTTGAGACATTTTTTCTTACCGATATTACATTAATTTAAAAAAATTTAATTTTAAAATATTCACTTGTTTAGAGTCACTATTCTTGTCAATCTCCGTACAACAACTACAAAAACAACAACAACAGCAACAACAATCGATCACTGCCCCGGCAGCAACAGCAAAGTTCGCTAAAATCGTCCATCGCTCACTTTTTCACGGAATTTTTTCACGGTGCGGAATCGCAAACGCAATCGGTGGGCGACTTCCGCAACTGCAAATCCATGTATGAAATTGGCGCAAACACCGTGCCAAACCCTTCGTCGTACTTGGTTGGTTTTGAATATGCACAGATATGTACAATTACAACATTGTGGTTTTAACACAATTACAAATTTTCTGTACAATTACAAGAATATGCATTTACAACTTTGCGGTTACAACACATTTACAATTTTTTGTGCAATTGCTACTTTGCGGTTACAACATTACAATCACAATTTTTATCGACAATTACATTTTTGCGGAATTTGTTGTTTGATCCTTTCAAATATATATGTATGTTTTTAAGAAACCGTTATGAATACTTACATACATGTGTACATATGTATGTAACTTATTTTTAAACGCGATGAATTATTCACCATGTTATTTAAAATGGGTTATAAAAAATAATAATTGGAAAATACAAACATACATACATACATATACATATGTATGTAATGTGTTAAATGTGACAGATAAAGAAGCCGGAGAGAGAGAAATGCCCCGATTGTGGCCGATATCCCCATCCGTTCAAAACCACGGAAAATTTGCGTAAATATTTTTAATCCGTGAGTGAGCACAGGCGAAAAGTAATATGCGAAAGATTGCGTGTTTTATGTATTTCTCTTTTTTGGAATAAAAATTTTCTTTAACAAATATTTAATTTGCCTCGAAAAAATTTACCTTTTTTATTAGAATTTTTTTATTTAAAAAATTACATAATTAGAAAAAAATTACATAATATGACAGCAGACGTACCGTATCTGTCGTCTTGTCTACATACATAAATACATATGTCTGTACATTTTGTAGATCAATGTATTTACATATGTACAAACTACCAAATATGTACACATATCTAGTGTTTAGCAATGAAAACTATGATATATCGTTAACTGTAAAACGGTAAGCCAATATTTTTAAGTTTATTTATCATTTCCTCCAACTTTTTTGGCATTGCAAATTTTGCAGGTTTTGTCACTTTTTTTGGAGAATTACTTTGTTTTACTCCTCACAATTTCGGAAAGTTTTACATTTTCTATTTATATCAGTTTTCGAGAAATTATTGTTCTTAAAATAAGACCTAACGCTCAGGCTCTCTGCTGCGAGAATTGTTTACTCGCCTAAGAATTAGTCTAGCAATACGCCTAAGTCTCAAGCTCACTGCTACGAGTATTACCTACTGGCCTAAGACTCAGCCTAAAGCTCTCATAAACGCGTCTTAGGCTAATGCTTAAGCCTATAAGCGTAAAAATAAAAAAAGATAAAAAAAAGACTGAAATTTTCAACAATTTCAATGGTCCGCAAATGTTAATCCCCAAACGTCGGTACACCAATTTTTTCTGTATTTAAAAGTATATGTACTATAGGGCAAATCTCTGTCCGCGATGGAAATGTCAAATCAGCACGAGTATTATCAGAAAATCATCTGCCAACTCACCATCTCCAACTCGAATATGGCACGCGAGAACGAACTTTTGGCGCGGCGTATGCAAGAGTTGGAATCACTGCTCAAGGACCATGTAAAGCACCTCAACTCCGTCTATTACACACTCTTCCGCAAGGGTTACTCGGCGCTACAGTTTCCCGATGGTAGGTGGTCGAAGAGTTCGCTTATTGTTAAATATGAATACATAAATACATGTAGGGTATGCGGGAAGGGGGAAGGGAGCGGGTAGAAAAATAAATTTTTATTTGTGCCATGGAAAAAATCTTACCCAAAACATTCGGAAAATCGGAAATACATATGCGTAGGGTATGGGAGGAGGCAGGTCAGTGGTGACAGAAAAAATAATTTTTAATTTATGCATGAAAAATTTTTACCCAAAAAACCGGAAAATCGGAAAATAGAAACTGAAAAAATTTTTTTTTTAATTTTTAATTTTTTCCATTAAATATGCATGATTTTCCTATAAATTCTCCGGAAACTGGACAATTTTTGGAAAATGGAAACGTAAAAATTTGCCACCCCTACACGCCTTTCAAATAAATATTTTTAGCGAAAAATAGCTTTAGCGATTTTTTTAGCAATCTGAAAATAACTAAAAATAGTTTCTACAATTGAATTGGATACATTAAGAAATACATTTTTGACTATCGAATTTTTGTTTCTACAATTTTTGCATTTAATGGATGTAAACATTATGTAATATTGACGGCTTTAGGCGAAGAAGTGCATTTATCGCAATTTCGAGGCGCACTTCTCAACTTTTTGCCAAATTCGGAAGTTAGCTTTGGCATGAAGACAACTTCTAAGAAACGTAAGTTTTTTGTAGTTGAGAAAATACGGAATTTTTGG
Organism: Deladenus siricidicola; assembly: GCA_009724625.1. Lineage (NCBI taxonomy): Eukaryota > Metazoa > Nematoda > Chromadorea > Rhabditida > Sphaerulariidae > Deladenus > Deladenus siricidicola. The sequence goes on along the minus strand of SAUE01000110.1, from coordinate 20,165 downwards.
GCGGAATTAAGAAACTCTGAATTTCGGCCATGTTTTAAGACTCAGAATTCCGAGTTTTTCGCTACTTTTTCGTCTGAATTCGAAAGTTTTTCCAAAAAATTAAGCCATTAAATTATCGAGAAATTATTGGTTTTGTATGAAAATCTCAAGCCTTTTATATCGAAAATTTGGAAAGCAAAAAAATAAAAAATAAAATTGCAAATTGAAAATTTTTAAAAATTTGAAATTCCAAATTTCGAATTTTTGTTGAGTTTTCGGAATTTCGAATTGAAAATTTTTACTTTTGGTACATTTATATAAAGTAAAAAGAATCATTTTTCAAAAGAATTTTTTTAGAAAACAATTCCATCAATGAACACAATCTAAGCGATATTGCGTGTGCGATCAAGGAACATCAAGTTGAGGTAATCTATTTACATATGTATACACATTAGTCCTTTTACTTTCAGTATCGACGAAAAGGCTTGCAAAAAATAAAAAAATATGTATATAATGGTTAAAAATTATTTATTTTAAAACCAAAACTTTTAGCAACGCAATTCGGACCACTCGTCGGACTCGTCGATGTCGTCCGTCTCGCTGGCCGAGTCGGACGAACTGAAAACCGCAATGCTCAAGTGCATAACGAAGCCGAAATACGACGACATGGACGAGTTTGTGAATTGGCTGAGCCGCGATACGGCTAGCACCTCTCAGGTTTCATTATTCGATTACGCCATCAAATTACCCTTTTCTACACACAATAAATATTTTATTTTATACAGTAACCACAATTTCAAATTTTTTGATCAATTGTTATTTTCTTGCTAATTGATTAAAAATTAAAAATTAAAGATAAAAATTTTTAAAAAAGTAAAAAATAGTAAAATAACAAAATTAAACAAATTTAATATGAATTAAAAATTTGGAAAATAAAAATAAAAAATAATTTTTTTGAATTTAGTCTTACCGCGATGTTACTGGTGGCTTAGATCTCGAACAATCCCATAATCCTCAACAACAACAACAAGAAAAGTCGAAATCGCTGGAAGAGCAGGTGGAAGCGCGTTTGCGGCTCTCCAACCGACAACCGCCGCTACAGCGAGTCTCGCGCGTCGACTCCGCCTCGGCGCAACACGACGTCTACGGTAACAGCAGCAGCGGATACGCGTCACCACGCCAGACCGCTCGTACGATGAGCGAAAGCGAAATAAGGTAATATATAAATTAAAATAAATATTCAAAATTTATAATATTTAATGTTATATTATATGTTCATATTGTTTATAATACAAATAATATTACGGTACAATTTTTAGAATCCGTGGATCATTTCAAGAAAATGGCCACCTTTCTCCCACCAAAAACAAACAACAACAACAAGCAGAACAACAACGCTACCAACAACAACAACTGTCGGCTCGAGAACAAACAATGCCGACTGCAAACAATTCAACTACAGTATCGGCGAGAAGCGTAAAAAATAAAGCGGCCAGACTACGGTAATTACTTTCTATACATGCACAAAAATCTTTTTGATTTTTTCGAATAATTTAAAATTGAATCAAACAAATCATAGCTCGGCAACCTCCTCCCCGCGGACTCCCTGCAAACGCGGGGGGGGGGTTACGCTTGGCGCTGCCGTTTGGGAGGGAGTGGCGCAGGTTTCGGGCTTGAGGAGGTGGGGTGGCACAGGGGAAAGGAGGGGATAGCGCGATGGGGCCGAAGGGGTGGCGCGGTGGGAAGGGAGGGGTGGCGCAAAGAGGAGTAAAAGTGGCGCAGGGAGCGGAAAGGGGTTTGAGTTCAAAAATTAACAGCTGAATATGTCCCAGGTGTTCGGAAAATGCATATTTTAATGCTAATTTTCAAAAAATTTCGCGACGCGCGATTTTTTATATACCGCCCCCCTACAAAAATATTATTACAAAATTTTGTGAATCTTATTTCCATTCCACGATCATTTTAGAGTAATTTATGGTCATTTTTGGGGTGACGCACCAAATCAATTTTTCGCGGGGGGTCACGCCGAGCTATGAATCAAATTCATCTAACAGTTTGCTGTCGAAACCAGTGCTGTAATATCTCCGACCTCTCTCACTTTACATAATCTCTGAGCAAAATCAGAGCGGCTAGACGTCACCGTCTTTTCTTTTGCATTATTTTTCTTTCTTCAACAAAAGCTCGAGTTTTGAATAAGAATTAAAACAATTTATACCATTAAAAAGCTCATCCAGCTCTACAATAGTTCTTGTTTTTCGTTTTTGTGAAACTTTTTGATTAAAAAGTAAGCCGAATTCAAATCGCAGAATTTGAATCCAAATGATTACACCAAAAAATTGTGTCTTGGTTTTCTAATTATTTGAATTCAAATTTTGATTTTGAATCTTCTAAATCGAATAATTTCATAAAAATGAAAATAAAATATAAACTGAGTTTAAATGGTATAATTTATTTTGATTTTTATTGAAAACTCGAGGTTTTGTTGCAGAAAAAAATGCGCAAACGAAAAGATGTTACCCGCCTCATTTCGCTTAGAGATTGCAAATTGAGAGGTCAGACATAATCGGCTGGCTTCAAATTACAGCACTGGTTGGGAAGTACTGAGTACATACATATGTATACTTGCACACATTAAATACATATTCAATATATGACCAAAATGTAATAATCACCAAAATGTGTTTGCAGGGCTCAATCCGTAAATGGCACAAAGATAGGCGGTTTTCTGTCGGGTCCTTCGCTGAGCACGCGCCGCTCAATGCACAAATGCGCGGAATCACCGCGCAAGTCGCTCTCGTCGATGCGCTCACCGATTCTGACGCTTGGGCGGATTGCGCCACCAAAAGCCGGAAGAAATCTCATTTAGCCTTTGCGAAAGTGAATTTTGTATTAGAAATATTTCTAAATATATGGCTTTGTGATTTATGTAATTTTTGTCTAATTACATATAAACTTTTATAAAAAAATATTAAAATTTACAAAATAACAAGTACAGTATAAAATATTTAAAGTTTTTTTTTCAAGCACATATTTTCGCAAATTTATATAAAATTTTGCAAAATTTCACAAAAAATATTTGTATAAATTATATATTTTTATGTACATATGAGAGGATTTATTTCATGTGCATACGGGGGGATTTTGCACAAATTAAAGCCAATTATGTCGGATGAATCACGTTTTCCAGCATTCATCAAACAAAAACCATAAAACACTGAGTCCAAATAGACAAAATTAAATGAAGAAAGTGACATAAACGAGTTTTTCGAATTTTTTTTTTTGAATGATTTTGCTTTTCACCTGATTTTTTAAGGCTTTTTCTCAGCCGCGTGAGATCATTCGCACAGAATTCGAATGATATTCTGAATGATATTTGCTTCTCATCTCACGCAGACAGATTTTCATTCAAAATTTTTTCAAATGCATTTGCAAAATCGATGAGAATTCTCTCAACTTTTCGGTTATATACATAAATACAAAAAAATTGCTAAGAGACTATTTATTTATTCATCTTTTTTTGCACAATATTTTCTTATAAAAGCGCCGTATTTTTAATAAAACTTCATTTTCGTATCAAAAAAAAATTATTATGGCTTTTTACCAATTTTTTTACAACATACTGTATTTAATTGAATACATAAATATGTATGAACATACGACATATGCGTGTACATCAAAATAGAATGATGCAAATATTTGAAATTTTGACTACGATCTTTAGCATTTTTAATTGAGTATATGTAAATTATATACATATGTATGTTAATTATGTCTTTATCTTTTCCTATTTTTTAATTTTACATCACGTGGTTTAGGTCAAAATGTTCGAGAAATATTTGTGCAAAAATGACGCCGTTAATTCCAAACCGAGGGGCGTTAAGGATGGCGCGACAAAGACGAACGCGCACTCCTCAAATTGCTGCGTGACGCGATGCATAAAGGCGAAGAGCGAGTAAGTCTCACGAATTGTAGAGAGTAGTCCCAATACGCTGGCACTCTTAGGTTATAGTAGTACTGTCAACCTGCTTTATTACATAATTACATAATACATACTGCAGTACACACTTATACATATATGCCCAAAGCTTCTCTTATTTTGCCTCAAGACTGACTAGTTAGTTTCCAATTTGTTATATAAATTATGTATTGTATTTGATATAGATTGAGGCGGTATGAACGTACATAAATCTGAAATAAAACGGTTTGAAACAAAAAATTTTGATTGTAGCGGTTCTCTTTCTTTCAGTTACACTACAGTAGTAGCACACATCGGTTAGATCTGCTGTAATTTTTTCGTTTTGATTGTAAAAAATTCAGAAAATGTTTAAAAATGTTTGTAACGCTTTCTGGGCACTTTGTATAAATACACTGTATATTACAGATACATATGTATTGCTTTTAACTGTTACGATATAATACATAGATATATTTAATATTTGTCAATTTTAGAGTGATAGCAAAGCAAATCATTGGAAACGAGGAAATCAAGACCAAAGGAGATGGCTACAAAATTTTTCACTAAGCAATTTTTCACTTACATTATTTTGAAATGTTCGATAATTTTGCTATGTATGTACATAAATAAGAAATAATAATCTCTACGTTGACAAATTTTCAAGCAAATCAATGGAATAAAAAAATTGAAAAAATTTTGCACTTTCAAATAAGACACGTTGAATTTTTCGAAATAATAAATTAAAAATTTGTTAACTACATACTACTACTGTACTTACGTTCCATAAATTTTCGATTTCAAGGGGGGGGGGCGTGGTTATGCCAAAACAGTGATGTAACTTGCATCCGGATGCAATTTACAGCATTGAATAGGCGCAAATAAGGGTGGACAGCAAGATGTAAAAACATAATTAATGAATGGACAGAAGGAATGAGAGGAAGCAGAGAAAAGAAGAAATTTGTGATCCAACGGGTTCATCTGCGAATTCATTTCGGATTTGGCAAGTTACACTACTGCTCGAATGTCAAATTCAAATGTCACAGCTTAAACATCAACGAAACATTAAAAAACAAAGCATCACAAAATGAATATCAAAAAACAAAACATTAAACAACAAAACATCAAAAAACATCGACTTGACTTGTGTAAAAATAACTTTTTTTAATGGTAATATTTTTTAAATTAATTTTTTATTGCCAAATCATTCACTTTTTTCAGTGTCAATTTTTAAAAATTTATCGTAGTTGAACTATTATAACAGTATAACAAACATTATGTTTGGCTTTAGGCCAGCCAACTCGCAATTATGCCGCGAATCCTTCGGCGCACGAGCTTCACCTCTTCGATATCCTTCGACGAGCCGCCCATCATATCGATGCAATGTGAGGTGCCTATGAAAATTGTTTTTTTCTTATTATAAATTGGTAATAAAAAATAAAAATAAACTCTATGTATTAAAGTAATAGAGTGTAGTGTACTGTTAGCGTTAACTGGCTATTACATTTTAAAATAATACTCATCTTATGTTTGCTACTGTATTATGTTTGTAAAGCATTACACATTTATTTACATGTGTACATGGGGGGCGTGGTTATGCCTTCTTTGAATACCGTCCTCAGTACTCGTATTTTCTCTATTTCTTACCTATCACATAGCTTTATGACATGGGTTTTAGCGCGTTCGGTGCATAAATTTGGAATAAATTTGAAAACTTTTTGGTTTTTTTTAACTTCGCGCAAGAATTGTAATTGCGCGTTTGTTTTTTTACAATATGTTTAGGGCTAAACACGTTCGTCAATTTTTGAGTCAAATCGACATCTTAGGCCAAACGCGTCACCATGTAAAAACATTTTTTAATTAACCAATTTAGTCAATTCCTGACACCAGGAAAAATGTCAATGTCACCGATATGGCTGTAACATTAGCCAAAGTTAGCTTGAAATCTAACCATGAGTAAGAAATTCTGAATATTTCATCTTTTTTGTTAAATAATTTCGGAGAAGTGAGAATTCACACAAATTCACAGTTGACCACCAATCAATCAAAATATGCAATTTCTTTCAGTCCCATAAAAAACTTAAAACTTTTTGAATTTGTTACAGTAGTAACTCATAGGTAGGTAGCCAAATACCTCAACTACTATTTACAATAAACTTGTATTATATTTATAAACCCGGTAGTAGCTGGGTAAAAAATTTTTTGCCCAGGTGAGCCTGGCTTCAACATTTTGTTAAGCCGGGCTCATATTTTTTGTTAAAAGTTACCATTCATCAGAATTGAAGTGACATTTTGCTGGGGGATGTCGTGAAGAACGCTGAGCACGTGCCACGGGTCTTCGGAGCCGTTCGAGAACACGACGTTCGTCCCCTAAATTGCGTTTATAATATTTCAAAAAATTCATAATTTTTTTTTTTGATTTTGTGTAATTTATTTCTGCAAAATTGTCTCATTTGTTTACGTTGAAATTGTCTTTTCCGCCGTAGAGCGCGTTTGTCGCCTCCACGCCCGCGTCAGTTAGATCGCGCGTGTATTCGTCGCCGAAAACGTCGCGGCACATGTCAATGTAAATACTAAAGTCAATTTGTAATTAACTGTTCAACACTTGTATTCATAACATTTTCATAAAAAATGAAAACAATTGGATACATTTTTATATCCTTAAAAATTCAAAATGTATTCAAAAAAAGAATGCAAAAATAATTCAAAAAAATTCAAAAAGTTTTATACAAAATTGCAAAAAGTTCTCACTCGACCGGCACCGCGGTCTCGAAGATGTTGTAGCCAAAGTTGGAGGACTGGTGATAGCCCCACGAGGTGCAAGCTTGATAGATCCAGCAGCGTTGAGAGGCTGAAAATAAATTAATTTTATGATTTTTTGCCCTAATAGTGCAATTTTAATTTTTATAAAAAAACCTAACACAATTGAAGACTTAAACTTAAAGTTTTATAATCTATAAAAATAGTGCCGCATATAAAAAACTTCTGTCTCAGCTGACGGCGCAGCAGCTAAAAATCTGAAATTTTTACTGCCTTTTTTTATTTTTTTTAATTTTAAATTTTAATTCAGATTCTATTATATAGATCTATCAGAAAAATATTATTCAGATTTTTAGATGCATTGTGAGCTGAGAACGATTGACGAGTCGGATTTAAAAAAAAAATTTTATGTGCAACCATGCATAAGGCTAGACAAAACACATAGTTTAACTTTGAGTATACTGTATATGTACATATTACAAAAGTGGCAAAAATTTTTGTTTCCATTTTCCGATTTTTTGCAAACAAATTTTGAAAAATTTATAAGAAAAAATTTATTTTTAGTACATATACAAATTAGAAAAAGTTAAAAATTAAATTCGAATTTTATAGAATTGTTCGGTTTCCATTTTACGATTTTCCGACTTTTTAAGTAAAACTTTCTTAGAATTATCCAAAAGTTTTTTCAAAGAAAACAAAAAAAATTTTTCATTTCCCTTACACAAATGAAAATTTTTTCCTAGCAGTCCGTATTAGGGTGCTCCCATACGATTATAGTTATATTAGGGTAATAAAAATATAAAAGGTTAATAAATATTAAGCCATGAAGAAAATAGTTTTTTGGTTTAACGTGGCAATCAACTTACTGTCAATTTGCGATGGGTCGGTAATTTGCAAGAAATCCACGAGCCCCTCATAGCTGAGATGGTTGCAGTTGATTCTTTTTTTGTCGTGGTCGGACGTGTCGTCGTAGTAATCACTGTCATTACTGCTGCTATCGCTATCGCTACTGCTGCTATTGCTGCTGTTATTGCTACTGCTTGAGTCTGATGACGAATCTGAACCATTGCCACTGTCATTTGAGTCTGAATAGTCATCGTCGCTGCTATCATCGCTGCTATCATCGCTGTTATCACCGCTGCTAGTATTGCTGCTATCACTGCTGTTATCATCGCTGCTTCCACCGCTGCTACCACCACTGCTATCACTGCTGCTGTCATTGCTGCTATCATCGCTGCTGCTACCGCTGCTATCATCGCTGCTACCACCGCTGCTATCATCGCTGCTGTCGTTGCTGCTATCATCGCTGTTATCACCGCTGCTAGTATTGCTGCTATCACTGCTGCTGTCATCGCTGCTACCACCGCTGCCATTACTGCTGCTATCACTGCTGCTATCATTGTTGCTGCTATCACTGCTGCTATCGTTGCTGCTATCATCGCTGCTGCTACCGCTGCTATCATCGCTGCTACCACCGCTGCTAGCACTGCTACTACCACTGCTGCTATTATCGCTGCTGTCGTTGCTGCTATCACCGCTGTTATCACCACTGCTATCACTGCTGCTATTATCGCTGTTGTCGTTGCTGCTATCATCGCTGCTGTTGTTGCTGCTACCACCGCTGCTATCATCGCTGCTATCACTGCTGCTATCATCGTTACTGCTACCGTTGCTATCATCGCTGCTACCACCGCTGCTATCACTGCTGCTATCGTTGCTGCTATCGTCGCTGCTGCTACCGCTGCTATCATTGCTACTACCACTGCTGCTACTATCATCGTTGCTGCCACTACTATCATCGTTGCTGCCACTATCACCACTGCTATTATTGTTGCTATTACTGCTGCTATCGTCGCTGCTGCTACTGCTGCTATCACTGCTGCTATCATTGCTGCTATCACTGCTGCTATCATCGCTGTTCTTATCATTGTCACTGCTATCTGTACTATCGCTGCGCTCGTCACTGTCATTGCTATCGTCATCGTCATCACTGGAATTGGTGTCATCCGAGCTGTCCGACGAATCGCTGTCCGAACTGTCCGAATCGCTGCTGCTATTGTCGACATTCAGCAAAATTTTATTGTTAATTTTTTCGTGTTTAGTCATTGCCAATTTATTAGCTATATGCTGCAAATTATTCAATACACTATGCACAAAACTGACCGCCGCTGAATTTGCTGTGCTGGCGTTGTTCGTAGCTTTGACTATCTGTTTTGGAGATATTCCATATTTTTCTTGTTTTCTGCCTTGATGTTTTTGTTGATGTTTCTGGAGTTGATGCAGCTGCTTCCTGACTTTCTTGTGCTGCTTTAGATGCGCCAGTTTGCTGTGCTTTACGGTTTTCGCTGTCTTCTGTACGGTAGTCTCATTTCCGGAGAGATTTTTTAACGATTTTTTCAGATGAATTATGTGCTTTTGGAGGACGTTAGCACCCTTGTTCTGGTTATTCTTTTGGTGTACGGTATGATGTTCGTGTTTATTTGCCTGTGTATAATGCTGGCTCTGAGCAATATTGCGCTGATGTATGCCATTTTTCACATTATGATTTTTCTTATGTTTTTTCTCGTGGTCATTTTTGGTGTTATCGCGCTGCTTGTGGTGTCGGCTGTGTTCCGAGGCCTTCACCGCGGAATTTTTGGTTGATTTTGTGTGTATACCAAGCCTAGGCAATGAGTTCGTCACCATATCCTGCAATAATTTGCCCGCTTTTTGGATATTTCCACCGTGGAGGTCGTTCATCGCTTTGACGATATCCTAAATCATAAAACATTCCATCATTAACTATATATATATATATATATATATATATATATATATATACACTGCTGGAAATAAAGATAGGTTCACCCAAATTTTTT
>SAUE01000109.1:175345-188361 GCA_009724625.1 Deladenus siricidicola | reverse complement strand
ACCCAGCTACTCGGGGTTTACCATTTTCCAAACCCAGCTCCCCCGGGTCAAAAAAAATTTTACCCAGCTACTCGGGGTCTAAATATTGCACTGTTGCCCCATCAGAAATGTATTGCTGACAACACAAACCACTCACTCAAATCCATCTCGTCAATGTGCTCCGAGTGCATAACCGTCATTTCGCCTCTCAGATTGCGATTCAACATCTGCAAAAGAAAACATAACATACAATAACAACGCAGCTTTGAGAAACTTAAAAAAAACCACATTTTACAATATTATTAAAATAATAGTTATTTTATTTGTATTTTTTGTGCTCAACATTCATATCATAACTCTATTTATTTAACGTGACAACGATTAAAATTTAATTTATCAGAGTTTTTAGATTTTGTTTTTTGCATCTTCTTCCAAGGTTAGTGCTATAATCCATTACGCAGTTATACCGCATTGAATGCCAATTTGTGTCCAATTGCGTCTAGTTTTCGTAAATTTGTGCAAGTTTAATGTGCACCCGAATTCAGCTTACAACACTGGGTTATGGGTACAAAATTATATACTTTTTTTGTTGTAAAATTTGGTATGTAAAATTGTTTTTCACATAAACCATCTGACGCTGATTGCCGAGGATTATTTATTTAGTCGTGGCCGATGATGATGTTGTGGCCATTTCTCCATGGGGGTAGCTACCCCTGGGCCCGCCACTAGTGGTGAATGACGTAAAAAATTCGCTTTTCTCCCTCCCCCTCGCCTTTGTCTTCGCTGCACAGATTGATGATTGAAAAACGTCAAAAAAGCGTACTTTTTGCACAAAAGTATAATAAAAACTTTTTTGCACTATTACCCCTCTAATCCGTGAAAGTACATGAACTTTTCATAAATCAGGGCGAAAAAACTTTCGTTTTTTGACCAAACCTTTCGCGGCGAGAAACGCAATTAGCCAAATTAGTATTCAAAGGAGAGACAAATCTCCCCCCCCCCCCATTTGGCTAATCCACTCATACAATTTTGTAGTCAATTTCAATCTTTTTTTTAATTTATTTATTTAAAGAAGGCCGAGCGAGCACTTCACATTCATTCTTTTCATACAAATTCCATTTTTATAATAATACATTTTGTCGTTAAAAAAAATTTCATTACAAAATGAAATTCTCAGACACTTTTGAATTTTGTTGTTTTTTTTTCACTTTTGCGTGACATTACGGGAATCCTTTCGAACGCCGCTCAAAGATTAAAGTAAAATGAAGAAAGAAGGAAAGAAAGCTATCCAGTAGAGACACGACCATTGGTCTACATTCTGGCAAACGATCATCGAACAAACCACCGCCAAAAAGGAAAAACGGGAAAATAATTTCGGAATGCAATTGTTTCGAAATCAAAATTCGTTCCCGAACAACATCAACTAATAAAAGGGAAGCCCACAGCCACATTCGACGCAATTCCGTAATAAAATTTCAATTCTTTTCCAAGCCAAAACAATGTTCTTCATCCTTCTTGCTGGAATTTAAAAACAGTAATGGTAAACGTGCCTGGCCCCGGATTGTCGTCTAGTGTCTCGCCGTTTGTCATACTCCTTGAGCCTTCCATGCCGAAAAGTGAACAGCCCCTAGCAGGACATGAACCTGCAGCCCTGTTACACTAAAAGATTACCAACTGCGTCATTCAGGACATGTTCACTCTTCGACATTTTCGGCCAAAGTTGTAGACGTTTTTAGCGGTCGTTACAAAACTCACAAGAACGTGGCTAAAGGTATTTGGGGCTATGTGTGTAGCTAGAGGTGATCAGATCTTCTTCCGCTTTTGCCGCCGTCCCATCTTCACCCGCAAGCTCAAAAATGTTCTTTTCTTACTACTTTCTAACACTAATGCTCTAGAGTTGAGTGGTGGATCTACTTCCGTTTTTGGCGCGCGTGGATCCTCTTCCGCTTTATCTCTCCCACCAAACCCACCTTCACCTGTCATTCCCACCGCTCTCGACGTCGGCGAACAAAACGTTTCGAAAGGTTCTATTTATAGCTCAAAGTTTGACGTAATAGTCCACTTTTTTGCTTCCTTTTTTTCTACGTGAAAAGCCTCAAAAATCAAAAATTGTACCGCAAAATATTTGTAGTTTTGCGTGAAAAAAATATAAAAAACTCAAGTTTTTATAAGTTAAAAATATCTTCGTCAATCGTACGCTTTTCAATATTTACCTTACACTTTTTTTTGTAAAGTACGCTCGTGTTAGCGCATTTTTTGCATTATTTTTTCGCATTAATTCCGGTTTTCGCATAACTATTTCACCCCTACCCCCCCCTCTTCTATCTATTCACACAATTCGTCTTTTAACGACCGTTAACGGCACGTTTCTTCTTCTTCTTCTCGCTTCCAATTAATTAAAATTTTTGTAGTTTAATCCCATCGGGGCATATGGCCCGTCACGAGGCTGTTTTTTGTGGTGACCACACTTCTTCTTAGAATGCTAAGCAGTGGCCACACTTTTCTTTGAAGCACAATTCTTCTTTTTCGCGCATCTATTTTAATGCTTCATTTTTAATGCTCGCGCAAAAAAATGCGCCAAAGCGTACGGAATTTTTGAGCTTTAATTCCATAGGTCACAGACAATTTTTCCAGCCAAGTAGGGTGAATGGCTTTTTTTAGCAATCACAAGGCTCGCCACCTCACATTTCTCTAATGGATAGCAAAGCGAAATGTATTTTACGCAAAAAAGTTGTACATTGGGGATCTTGCGCCAAAAAAAAGAAGAAAATATTATTTCAACAAAATAAAAATAATGGCTAGCGCTTAATACTCTCACCCACACTTAATAACGCACTTCCATGAGAGACTAATAAATCGATCACAAAAAAACCCACCCGCCTCTTCGTCTCCAAATCCCACTCGTCCTTCGACAAAACGTAGGCCAATTTCGCCAGCGCGGCCTCCGTGGTGATGTCCGAGCCGGCGATTACGCCCGCGTCCGCCACAATCTGAACACGAAAGACAATAGTAAACTGAAAGTAATTAATATAAAATATAAAATTAATATTTTATATTCAAAATGTTTCGCGTTTCTCCACGCTCAAAAAAAATTCTTTTTCGGCTACGAGCCATAGTATAAAAAATTTGCAAAAAAGCAAAAAAATTCGATAAAAAAAAAACCTTTCCGCTAGCATAGCTCACTTCCACATGGCCCTTGAAGCATTGTGTGACGTTGAGCACGAGGCAACCGCGTGTGACGGCGCGCGCAATCTCCTCAAGAATGTCGACGCGTCGCGATGGCATATTGCCCGAGCCGAAGGTCTGCAGGACGACGCCGAGCGTCGGCGGGCGCAACGACGCTGTCACCTAAACAATTTTTGAATTTTAAAAATTTTTAATTTTCATTTTTATCGTATAAAAAATTTCCTTAGATTTTTTCGTTATTTTTTATAGGATTGTGAAGAAACTGTAGCGTATGTATATGGAAATGGCGAACGCCCTAAATAAAGCTGTGGTGAAAATAAGCGGCTGAGCGCCAGCTTCAGATTCCCTCCATGAATATGTACCTCCCACCCACCGAATATGGGGGAGGGGGGGGGGGAGTGGCGGTGATAGGTGGTGGAAAATCTTTTAAGATTCATTATTGAAATTATTTCATCACCCAATTCTTTTTGAAAATTCTCATTTAACGTAAATATTAAAATTTCTCGGTGATTCCCTTCGCTATAAAAGATTTTTTTAGTTAAATTCCCATAAACTACGCAAACAGTCATGGTGAGCTTTAATTAAGGAATATAACAGTAACATGTACTTTTGTATGTTAGACCTACATACATTCAAGTGGGTAATGGTGAGCTTTGATCGATGAAAGAGTACGTGTATACGAGTACGTAAAACAGTTTATAAATCACGTCAAACACTAACTAAGTTTGCTTAATGCGCCGAAAAATTGCTTAAACTATGTCGTAATAAAGTCAATGAAATTAGAAAATTAAAGTGGCACAGACGCAAAATATTACAAAAGAAAAGAAAAAGAAACTTTGCTGCTGAACGATAAAAAAATTAAATAATTTAAGTGACAATTTTTCGAATAAAAGCTCATTTCGGCGCGCCATAAAAATAATTTGATTTGATTCAAAGTTTTTTAATCGAATCTCGTCACACTTTTAAAAATCAGTACAAATCTTAAAATTTCAAAAAATTCAAAAAAATTTATGAAAGAAAAAAGATTGGGGGACAATAAACAACGAATAAAATCAAAAAAATTCTGTAATACAGAAAAGTGTAAACAAAAAAAAATTTTCTACTACCAACAAATTGGGAATGATATTCGGCCCATCCCCCCATCACTCAGAGGTGCTTGTTACAGGTATGTATAATAAGCCATTATTCGCCGAAATCCCCCCAAAAATTATACTTTGGTCCTCCCGTGTGGATGTTTGATGTTTAAAGCGTTCACCTGGTTCCGAAGACTTCCGGTTCCGAGTGGGGCATGGCACTCGCTCCCTCCCCACTCCCACGGAACTGGGGCTGCAGGTATGTATCGGTTTCGGTGAAAAAATAAACAAAACCTCACCGATTCGATGGGCATCGACGGAAAAATCCTCAGCACAATTACGTTTCGGCACAAATTGCCGTGTACGTGGAAGGGCTCGACGTCAGAACTGCGGAAAATCGACTCGTAGTTCACTGCAAAAAAATTAATTAAATTTGCTAAATTTCGACTCGTTTCATTCTGCCTTCTTTTGCCTATAGAAAAACGAAAGTTTCCTTCTGGAAATGCTAGCAGATGTTGTTCGATTGAGGGGTGGAAAAGATGGTGTAGAAAATCCAAAAATTTTTTTTGCTAGAATGTGGATATTTTTTTCCTAATTACGAAAATTACATCCTCTCTCTCACCCACCACTATTGGTGGTGGTCGTGGTAGTGGTAACAGATTGAGAGAATAACCGCAATAGGTAATTTTTAACATATAAAAAATCTAAATCCCCAATCGTCATAGAATTTTATTTTTTTTTCATTTACTTAAACCGAAGAAGCCAAAGCCAGTATGCCAGAAATTCGGAATTGGGGGGAGGGGATGAACCTTACAATTTTACGTTAAATTTTGCGATTTGTGGGGAGAGAGACAAAATCCAAAGTTTTTATTTGCACGTCCAATTTACCTAAAAAAATCCCACAAATTATCTAGTGACGGGCAGCAGCATGCCTCTCGCCCCCTCTGCCAGCTAATATACGCCGCTGTATAAGCACTGGCAATTCCCTCGCTCCCTCTCTCTTACCCACCATTAATGGAAATGTCCATGTTGGCGAGCGGCGCCATATTCGGGCTGTGGAAGGCGTCGAGGCCGCTGTTGTCCATTTTGGTGACGCGATTTCCGCGCATTAGCTTATTGTTGAAGAGGACGGTCACTTCGGGAATGTCCAGGCTACCGGCCACAATCAGCGCGCCGATCATGTTCTCGCGACCGTCCGATCGCACCTCGGCCACCGGAATCTGTGCACAATGGAATATAAACTTTTCGTTGCTTTTTCCCCCAAAAAATATCCAAATTCCAAGGCAAAGCCAAGCGTAGCCAAGAATGTTCCATAAAGGGAAAATGATTAAAATTTTGCCTACAGAAAAGAAGAAAATTGCAATTTTCCCCAGAACGGATAAGAAAAATAAACTTCGAGACGCATCCACAGGAGGAAAGGAAAGAAGGCCTCTAAAGCAATAATTTCTTCTTTTTTACATTCAAAAATTGTGTTTTTCTTCAGATCGAAGAATGACGAAGAGGATGGGGAGGAAGGAAGTGAAAGTTTAACACTACAATTTCAATTTATACCACCTCTGATTCACTTAAAAAATCCCAAAAAACATTTGCAGCGGGAACAAGCACCCCCTAAATGAAAATTCCACACAAAAAATTGCCTAAATTCCTCCACCATCTCATATAATTCCTCAAGATCCTGGCCATTCCTGGCGACGCCACTGTTCTAATTGGTTGCTACATAGAGAGGGCAAGGGAATCCCTCTCTGTGTAGCAGCCAAACCAAGAAAAAACCTGTGCGCCGGTGAGCACCACCGGTTTTCCCAAGTTCTCCATCATGAAGGAGAGCGCGCAGGCCGTGTAGGCGAGCGTGTCCGTCCCGTGCAGAATCACAAAACCGTCGTAGGCGTTGTAGGACTTTTCGATGTCGCGCGCTATGCGAATCCAATCGTCGAACGTCATGTCGCTACTGTCCAACAACGGCTCGTACTCCACCAGCTAAATGATGCAAATAATGCAAAAAAATGAAAATAACAATTTCCTACATTTTTGTGTATACATTATATACTGTACAATTTTTTTCTAACATCAACCCAATAATTTTCATAAAAAATAGGTTTTTGTGGGTTATGGGGACGCCAAATTTTTTTTGGCTTAGACTTCAACAACAAAGATGCTAGTCTTATGCTATACCATCTCGGAGACGAAACGAAAACACCAACCAACCCAGTACACGACGCGCTTCTTGACGCCGCGCACCGGCGGCAGGCAGTACGGCTTCACTTTCAGGTCCGCGTAGTGTCGCTCCACGTAGTCGACGTCGTTGAGCGGCGGCAGTTCGCGGATCGCGCTCGGCAGATAGTGCTGCTCGGGCGCATAAACTGCAAATGTTTGTTTTTATCAATTAAAGCTAAACAGTGATAACAAAATACCATACATATCATACCTGGATAACGATGAAAAATTTTCGAAAGTCGACCCTCGTGTGGCTAGAGAGGGAATGATCCCCTCTCCCATGCCCTAGTACGATACATATACACCGCCGTATTAGTGTTATGTACCAGAAAATCCGTAACCAGAAAAATAAATTTCAGAGAGGGGGCAGACCATTAAGAGGGGAGCAAAAATTACCAAAAAATTTGATTTTTCTTGATTTTTTACATTAGTAGGACTTCACATATAGGGGAAAGGAAAAATCGCAGGAGCGGATTAATATACATAGTTACTATATGTATGTATGCTGACTACGGCCTAATACGTATTTATTGTTCACCAATAAACATTTTTTACTCGCATTTTGTTGTTGAAACATTTTTTAAAGACAGAACAAAGAACTCATCAAAAACGTTTTAGAAATCTACTAACTGTTTTGAAAATTCAAAAACATAAAAAAATCACGTGGAGATATTCAGAAAAATAAAAAAATATTCACAAAAAATAATCACGTGCCGAAGAGGTAAAAATTGCCCACCGCCGTTCCGACAGCGCATGCCGATGGTGCCGCCGGTGTAGAGGACGAGGACGCGCGACTCGCGCAGGGTGCTCTTCTTTTCGCTGCCGCCGCGGTGCGGCGCTCCGCCGCCATCGCGTCCCTTCACGTCCTCGGGCGTGCTGAAAAGAAGAAAAATGGGGAAAATCGTATCAAAAAAAGTCTCACAAAATGTACATCTAGAACTTGGATGAAGGGGAACAAAAAGCCCAAATGTTTAGAGACAGAAACCAAAAATTGCAATTCTCAATAATACCTCGCACGATCGTCGTCGTCGTCGTCGGCCGCGCAATCGCCATCGTCGGCCGTTCGCTCTGAGAGACTGGCGCGGTGGCCGAGTGTCGAGTCGTGCTGCCGCGCGCCACCAACAAGGCCGGCGGCGCTCGGCGAAGAGAGCTCGTTCATTTGGCCAAAGTCAAACTGGCTGGGGTCGCTTTCCACCGCCGAAATCGTCTCTTGAAGCTTCGATAGGTGCTGAAATTGTTTGGGAAAAAAGGTTATTTGCACATTAAAACTAAAAAAATCCTAAAAAATCGCAGACAGATCACGTGGATCCACCGGATCCACGTTGGATGTCAATTTATATCAAATTGAATCTTTTTTGTCACGTTCAAATTAGATACATTTTTGAATCCAATTGTGAATTCAAGAAGACTTCAACTCTTCCAGCCTTCTTCGCAAAAGCGTAAAGGGGGAAGCTGACTGACCGTCGACGAGAAGCGACAAATCATGTTCTCGGTGGCGATCGTCAGCGTTTTGGGCGTGTGCGTCTCGTCGATGGGCGGAGGGCGGTGGGCGTGCGCGGCGGCGCCCTGCGTGGAAGGAATGTCGACGTGCGCGCGGCGCGCCTCACCGCCGCCGCCCTCGCTGGTGGACGCGCTGCGCGTGCGATGGCGCTCGGCGGGAATACGTTGCAGCTTCTCCGTGCCGTCCGCACTCCACAAATAGTAGTAGAAGGGCGCTACGGAGAGCAAAAAATTACTTAATTTTGAACATTTCCTAACTTCAAACTACAAAACATAAAAAATTTAAAAAGTGATGATTCCAAAAAGCGTCATATAAAATCCCCGATATATTTAAAACAGTGAAAAAATTGAAATCTTGATATAAGCAATGAAAAATTTAAAAAAGAAAAAATAGACAAAACTCACTCGCTCTCCCGTAATTCGAGCGCACGTCACCACCGCAGCTTTCGTTGGCCATCGCGGAGAATGGCGAGGAGTGGGAGGAAGGGTGGAGCGCAGGTTGTGCCGCCGCTAGCGACTTATTCACCGGCGATTTTGGAGGAAATTTTCGCAGTGTTGACGAAGTGGCCAACAACAACAACCGCTAAACAATATAAATAATTCGTAAATAGTGATGAAAATAAATAATTAGATAGATAGCGAAAAATTATATGGAAAAAAATCATAAAATAAAAATAGAACCAAAAATGTAAAAAATCAATTAAAAATTGTACCTTGGTCTTTTTTTTGTTCCGAAATTTGGTTGAGGGTTATTGGTTTTTCGGCATGAACCCTACCCGACTGGAAGTGAGGATGACAAAAAAATCAATATCATATTCGTAATCAGGACGAAAAAATGATCTGAATAGGTTTAAAAAGTTCGAAATTCAAGGGGAAACTAAAATATTGCAAAAAATAGGATTTTTAGCTTGCGATATACAGACGTACAAAATTCTGAAAATTAGTGGGGACGGTGGTCTCCTTGTAGGGAGGGAGAGCTAGAAAGCTCTATATATGTATAATATAATAAATAAAAAATTACGACATAATAAATAACCCACAACACAACCAAAACAATGAAAAAATATATAACATTCTTGGCACGAGAAACGGAGCTGGACACACGTCGCAAGCGAATCATCCACACTTTTCTGGTGGGAGCGACTATTCGCCGCGGCCGGGCTTCGTTCAAGAGTGTGAGCTAGCGAGCAAGCGAGGTTTAACCTCCTCTCACTTCACTTCAATGCACCACCGCAAATTGTCAAAGAATTTTCTGTGGCTTGAGGCAGAAAAAAAGGGGGGAGAAGATTTCCGCGTAGTCTTTGGCCAAGTTCCCCTTTTTGGTTTGCTTTTTGTTGGCCGGCCAAGAATGCGAAAATTCCCCCACCAAAAAAATCCGCACATTTTTGCAGAAAGGAACGTACGGCGAAGGAATTGCAAGTATTTCCGCTCGTGGTTCATCATAAAAAAGAAACACACACAAACAAACAGCAGACAAATCAAATACACATCAACTTCCACCTCACTCACACACAACAGATACACAAAATACTCACCAAAAAAATTTTCTTTTTTGCAAAAAATTATTTTCAATTATTAATTTTTGCTTTTTTTGCAAAATTAATTAATTTTTTATGAAATTATTTTTTTTACACAAACAGTTCAGTCTGTAATATAATAAATATTTGAATAAGAAGTGGGTATTATTGATTTACGAGTTGGTGTCACGTATGCTTATGTTCCCTGTAGAGAGTGCTCATAGAGAACCGGACGGACGAAGAAACAGGCCGGGTGGATAGATGGATGACAAAAGACAGCGATAAAAACGTGGGTTTGGCGAGCACCGAAGAAGAAAAAATAATTAATTCCGCAATTATTATTACAAAAACTCGTCATAATCATCATAAATATGTACATACAAAATGGGGAATAAAGGCGTATGAAAGCTTTCTTTCATGAAAGTAATTTATTAAAATAAAATAAAAGTTGTTCTAAAAAATTGGGAATTCCCAACTTGAACTCTAATGCCTAACCACCCATTTTTCTTTAGATAGATGGATAGACAGGTCCATTCTTTTCGCCGGTCACATGAAATCAGCAATGTTTCAAGAATATAGCGGTTGGCTCACCGGCTAGAAAAAAATTGCCCCACCGAGGGAGGATCTGTACTCGGGCGCAGGTTGTTCAAGTGTTATTAATATTGGTATATTAATTTTTATACCGGTATACTAATATTATATACTATATATGTAGTATATGTAGCAGGGTTGGGCGGAATTCCGACTTCCGAATTCCGAATTTTTGGCTATTCCGAAGTTTTTGGTCTAGTAAACGGGGCATGACAATTTCGAAAAATTGCTTTATTTGCATCATAATCCGCAACTTCTATGAAAATGGTTATTCCACATTTATTTGTTTGTCTTGTTTTCTATACTTCTCTACTTTCTATGGCTTGCTCTCTCTACTTATGTTATGTATTATATATCATAAAAAAATTTCTGCCTAAAAATTGTAAAACATCTTATGAAAACATGACAGAAATTAGAAAAAATTGAAAAAAAGTTTTTTTAATTACTTCCGATTCCGAATTCCGAAATGCGGAATTCCGGCCATTTTTGGCCTCGGAATTCCGAATTGCGAATTCCGAAATTTTTTTCATCCGTCGGAACTGCGAATTCCGAATTGAAAATTTTTACTTCCGCCCAACCCTGATATGTAGTGGATAGAATCTTCAACTCCGCATTCGCTTGGAGGAGTTTTTTTTCGTAAATGTATAATTTAACTCCGATTCACCTCAAAGCGAACTTTTGACGACGGATCGCCCCACCCACACCACTTTTTGGATCCGAATCCCTGATTTCAATCAGTCAAACAATCACATGGCCTACAACATGGTGATCAATTTTCAAGAAGAAGAAGAAGAACATCTACCACATATTATTATTATTATTATTATTGTGATAATTATTTCATTTTATTGTGTCTAATATCATTATACAATACATATGAAAAAATGTAAAATTTTATTTTATTTTCTCTCTCAGGCAATATTGGAAAAAAAAGTGAAATGCTAAAAAAATAAAGGAGCAAAATTCTCTCGAATAGAAAAAGTTTTGTCTCTCCAAATGTTTGCCACCCATTCAAAAAACAAAATGAAAGAATTTCAGGCAAAAAAATGACGTCAGTCAGCCTAAGCTAAGCCAACACAGCACCTTTTTGCCTTTCTGCCTCTCTCTCTCTCTCTCTCTCTCTCTCTCTCTCTCTCTCTCTCTCTCTCTCTCTCTCTCGCTCTCTCTCTCTCTCTCTTCACGAGCACGGGCCATGTGCGTACGTGGAATATTTGGTTTATAACTTTTTTTTTCGGCAAAGAAATGGCCATAAAATGGCGGGTTAAAAATAAATAATATCAAAAAAAGCTTTTTTGCACTAAATATAATATATTTCTTAAAAATTGCATTTTTATTACCAGAAAATGTATGTATTATTTTCGTTAATTCCGCCATAAAATTCAATTGAATCGGAAATAGCCCAATTATGCGTCAAAAAATTTTTTTAAACGTAGATTTGGATAGAGAATAATACAGTACATATCAATAGGTAGGTTTTTGATTAAATATACAGTATCGACGTGTTTGATTGAATCTCAAGCTCAAGTGTGTCCCATATATTTTGATGAAAAATGAAATTTGTGGATACTGTATTAAACATACCGTATCCATAGATAGGTTCAGAAGAGGTTGAGGGTGCTATATCCGTAGATTCAGATGTCAAGAAGGATAATACAGTATCGATGAATTTGGGTCAAACATACCGTATCCATACCATACAGTATCCAGGATATACATATATGTAGTTATCGTTGGATTTATTAGAACAAAAGAACAAACATACATTATGCATATATCTACACACATGTATATACATTATCAATATGCATATATGTATGTGTGTACGTAAAATATACCGTAGTGCATATACCGACGGCAAATATTGCCTGTACGCATATGTGTGTATATGTATGTAGATGTAAATTTCCAGAAAGGTTTATTAATGAGGCGAATTACGATTGCTTTTATTACTTACTACATATTGCAAAAAAAATTAAATAATAATATTTAATAAAAGAAAACGTTTGCCGCACAAACACATCATACAAAAGCAAACATCAGCCGAGAAAAAAAGCGAAAACCGAAAGAAATCGTCTACAAAATTCGAAAATAACATTAAAAAATGAAATAAAAAAATAAAATTAAAGCAGGCGTTTATCTGCTTCCTGCGCCTTCAATGTTCTTTCTGCTGCTTTTTTGCTGCGCTCCCCCTCCCCTCCCCTCCCCCCCCCCCACGTTGCTGCTGCTTTTTCGCTGTGCCCCCATCCTTTTTTGTACTGCTTATTCACTGCGCTTTCACAATGTTCGTTCTGCTGCTTTTTTTTCGCTGCGCTCTCTCCCCATGCTCCTGCTTCTTCGCTGATCACCCCCCTTGTTGCTGCTTCTTCGCTATGCCCCCATCCTCTTGTGCTGCTTATTCACTGTGCCTCCCCCCCCACCCTTGTTGCTGCTTCTTCGCTGCTGCTTTTTTGCGCCTTTCAAAAATTCGTCGGCGTCGGCGGCGGCGGACTTTCCGCGATCATGACGGCTTCGTTCTGCAAGAATTCTTCGCCTTTTAACTGAAAACCGCAAAAAATG
Organism: Deladenus siricidicola; assembly: GCA_009724625.1. Taxonomy (NCBI): domain Eukaryota; kingdom Metazoa; phylum Nematoda; class Chromadorea; order Rhabditida; family Sphaerulariidae; genus Deladenus; species Deladenus siricidicola. Next base: position 175,748 of record SAUE01000109.1, on the reverse strand, counting down.
ATTGATTATTTATGAAAAATTGAGATTATTTATGTACATAATTGATTGTTTTATTTTCCGATTATTTCGATTTTGCGAAATTTTTATAGAAAATAATAATCTTTTTGATGGTTTGACTGACTGAGAGAAAAATGAACGATAAATTGATTTGTGGAAATTCGTGTTTCGCGAAACGCAAAATGTACGCAGTTTGTACTGAGCTTTGTTGTATGTACATATGATTTACATATGTATTATGATAGGCAGTGAGAGAGAGAGAGAGCAAGAAGGAGTCAGAGAGACAGTGAGAGAGTCAGAGAGATGGTGAGGAAAGCGAGAGAGACACATTGAAAGAGAAGGAGAGAGAAAGAGAAGGAGAACGTAATAGAGAGTCAGAGAGAGAGAGCGAAAGACATATGGGGAT
>SAUE01000109.1:114757-147582 GCA_009724625.1 Deladenus siricidicola | reverse complement strand
AAATCGCGAGTTAGGCTGCTATTATCCTTCTTACCCCACCCCGAATTGTACACGTGTTGGGGGGGTCGCTATACGCTACCCCAAGTGAAAATGTTAAAAATCCGTAAAAACATTATTCGAAGTTCCCGTCTCAGAAAACCTTAAAAACAACCGAAATTTTTTTCATGCCCCGATAAACCACAAGAACCGAAATAGCATTTCATTGATTTAAAAAATTGGAAATTTTTAAAAATTATTTCGCCCGCAAATGTGCAAGTGTCGTTTTTGACAAGTATAGATGCCTCTTGTTAAAGAAATTTACATGGTGGGTAAAAGCAAATTTTAAAAAGTTCATATTTGTTTGCAATTCCTTCATGGGAGTGTGGTAGCAACCCTTCCCGCCACTGCGCCCATTCAAAAAAATTTCCAATATTCTTCCACAACATCCAGTGGATGAAAGATCCGGCAAACCGATAAATTGAACCCCCAATTACTAATTTTTGTCATGAGACGTGACAAGTTGCAGTACTGGTGTACCAGTCGGTGCCGAGGGAACAATGTGCGGGCTGAATGCATAGCACGTTCGCTATAAACGACAACGAGAAAACATCGAAACGACGGCCGTCGTCGCGACGGAAAAAAGACAAATGCGTGGTGAATTATTGTGTTTTCAGAGAAATCGCGTTTAGACAAAAATCAAATTAATTGCACTTCGAAGCATATATTGTTCTGGTGCCAACGCCAGCTTTTCATCCACAAAATTTGCTGTGCTTGCAGTTTGGAGTTATTATATGTTTGGAAAAATCCTTGGGATAATTTCTTCTCGAGTCAGGGTATTTTTATAATCAGCCCCTCATTTTGAAATCGTGATTACCACGGCTTGCATTACTGATTTTTTTACCAAATAGAGTGAAATCAGCTTTTACTAGAAAACATTAATCAGTGATTGCTCAAATAAGTGATCCATGTTGAGAAATGTAAAAGTTTTGCGGACCTCATAGAATTTCATAGTAATAACATATTGAGCTCGACATTCGCGTACATAAATGTAAAATATATTTGATCATTAATATTCAAAAGATTTTATTTATTTTCACCAAAAAATTTCAAAAATAACATAATACTTACCGTGCTCGGGCTTCCTGAACAAAATAGGAGTGGACGCTGTGTCTGCCTCGTCGCCGGTGAAAGCGTCGTCGCTGGCCTCCAAGTCCACTGCCTTGGAGGCCTCTTCCTCCTCAGTCTTCGTTGAGGTTGAGATTTGAGCAAGATTCATGACTTTTATTTCTTCCATTCGCTGTAAAAGAATATATTTTCAAAAATAATATAATTTCAATAAAAAAATGTTTTTTCCGAATAAAAAAAGTCAATAAAGGTTTTGTAATAAAATTTAAAAAAATTAAACTGCAAATACCTCGTGGAAAAACCTCTTGAATTCGAGATATGGAGTGGTAGGCGTCAAAAAGTCGGCTAAAATCGAGCAAAGCTCCGTGTAGCCCAGAACTTCTTTTAGCGCATTTCGAAAAATCGTCAAATAGCGACGAAAAGTCGTCAAGACCAGCTAAATCAATTTGAAGATTGCACTTATAGAATGAAAGCAAAAATTTCATTGAAAAATGTACCAAGTGCTTTTCGGTGATGTCGGGAATTGCGACTCCGCCCAACATGAACTCTTGTAGAGCGGCGAAAAGTCGATTTTTCAAATCGTCATCAACACATCGGCTCAGAATATCTTCCAGCACACCGGTAACCACTGGAAATACATATAATTTATATGAAGAATTATTGCTGCACTAAGTTATAATTATTATTAAGTATTAAATTTGAGCCGAAAATTTTGGTATTTTCTGAAATAAAAAATGTAACGAAGCACAAATGTTTTCCCTACCAGTTGGATATTCTCGCCAGTACTCGGGAATCGGCGACTTCATCTTACGCCGTCTTCGCGGCTTCGCCGCTATAGGCAAGGCGGAATTGTCATCGATTTTGGCGGAGGTTGGCGTCAATAGAGCGCGCCTCTGGTCGCCGTCACTAATACCATCAAGCGTCTTGCGTTTTTTGACGCCCACTCGGCGATCTCGTTTAGCGGACGGCGGCTGCAGCACTGCCGAATTATCCAGCAACGGATTGGCAACCGTAGCCTTACTATTTCCAGGTACTTCATGCTTCTCTGCTAGCTCCTCCTCCATTTCTTCTTCCATTTCAATTTCCTCTTCCATCTCGACGTCGCCGTTGCTATTCTCGGCGCACTCAGATCTCTTCTCAGCATAATTCGTTTTCTTCTCCTTTTTACATGCACGAGTACGCGTTTCTACTCTTTCGTCGTCCGAGTTTTCCAAAATCTCCTTCTTCTCTTTTCTCATTTTCCTTCCAGACTTTGGAACATGTGCTCCGGCAAGGTCGACCTTCTCCGTACCAACCTCGTGAGCATCGTCGGCGGCGTTCTCTTTATCATTTTCTGCCTCATTTTTGACATCTCCACTGTCCATGGCCACATATTCTTCCTCCTCTTCTTCCTCGAATTGGCCTGACTTTCTCTTATCTACAACTTCATCCGGCATATCCTCTTGAATTTGCAAACCCGGCTCCTCCTCCTCTTCATCGTCATTGGTGGTTATGGAAACGACTTTGGTAAACTTTTTTCCCTTACCATTTTGTTGTGCTTTAGCGGTAGTTGACGAACTTTGCAGAACGGACGTATTTTTGGCCGTTGTGGACGAACGGCGCTTCGTAGTCGATAGATAAAAGTCCTCATTCGCAAAACGGGACGGCGGTACTTTGCGGCGTTTTGAAGAAAGCGCCGGTTGTGGCATCTCATCGATCATTTCGTGTTGGTGATCCAAAGCAAACTCTTCGGATTCCTTTAAAAAAGTCAAACACGCATTAAATTTTCAAAATTGATAACAATAAAATTACAACCAAAAGTATATTTTTCGCACATCAATATTCGAAAAATGTTACCAATTTTTATTTTCAAAATTTTCCAATATTCAAAATTGGACCAAGACCCCAATTTTCCAATTCCATCAATATTATTTTACAAAATCTAAAATAATTCCGTAAATGCTTTTTCATTGATACTCAACAGCATTCTCACCGTAAATTAAAGAAAATCTAAAGTGCGAAAAATAAAAAAACGAATGAAATGTACCGGATCAAACTCATTCGATTTCTCCAGCCAAAGCAGGACGTCCTCATTCTTTGAAGGCGATAAGTGATTGGATGTCGTCTGCGCGTCGAACCTCAATCCCGACTTGCTTGTTGACTTACCGTCGCCCTTCTGTAGAGCACGCATTGATACAGCAGTGTGGGATTGATGCGACGAGTTAAAGCTTTCGGACGTCAGCGAAATATCGCGTCTTAACACGACCGGATCACAACTCAACGTTGATGGATCTCCGGCTTCCTCTTCGTCGATGATCTTCGGATTGCGACGAGGAACAGACTTCAGCGATACCGATGAACCACACACCGATTTCTCTTCTTGCAATTCGTCGTTCGATTTCTTCGGGGGTTCAGATGCCTACAAATTAATATTATATTAATCAATTGTTATCTCTACGCTTACATTTTAACAAAAAAACCAGTTCAAAACAATGAATTAATATTTAGAAATCAAAAATTTCTTTCCCCATAAAAAAATCGTTAATTTAATCAAATTTATGTGATCAAAAGTGGCCATTTTTGATTTGTAGAAACTGTATGCTTACAAAATCTACATTGAAAAATTTGTTCGCAGAATTTATTCTTCAGAATAAAACTAGAATTTTTTACATAAAAGTCAAAAAATATTTAAAATGGCTTTTTAAAAACCAACAATTCGTAAATTATGCAAAAATTACGTTAAATCAATAACATCAATATTTTCGTAACAAAATGAAAAATAGGGAAATTTATGAAAGTAAACGTCCACTACCCACAAAAATATAGATAAAGAGTGTGCTTTAAAAGTTGGGTTCATTAGAAAATTAAAAAATGCCTAAATTAGAAATTTTACCTAAGAAAATGCAAAAACAAAACAAAAAATATGAAAAAATGTTGCATGAAAGAACTTTTACAAATAAAAATTTGTTATTAGGCATTTTAACGAAAAGAAACTAAATCAAAAACTTCTCTTATGAATTCATTTTTCTCCGCTCGTTTTAGTTTTGTGCAAAAATGTAAAGCAAAAAATGTACAAAAACACGTTAAATACCAAATGTGAATTTTAGTGGCGGTGGCCATACAATGAAAATTTTGTCGTGTAAACGCCACCCATCCTTTCCAAAAAATTCTATGAAACAGCAAGGAATATTATAAAAGACACTCTTATTCCAAATATAATGAGTTTTTAGAGCAAATTTGACCAAATTGAAATTTTTAAAGCAAATTATACCAAATTTTAATTTTCAGAACAAATTTTACAGAATTCAAGTTTAAAAAATGATTTAGAATTCATAAAATTGTAAAAATTCATTATACGCATTTTATTTTGACTTCTTAATAAATAAATAAGTTGACAAAAAAATTCAGGACATCGTCCTAATGTTATGAATTTTTAGAGCAAATTATATTGAAAAGAGATTTTATTTGAACTCTTATTATCCTTTACGCAACACAAAACAGCACAAAAGAATCACATAGCAACTTTTTTCCACCAAAAACATTTAAAAAATTTAGCAATATTTGCAAGAAGTAAAATTCAAAGCTAGAAAAGATAGAAACTAAAAAACGTCTTTAAAACGCACTCTGATTTCACGCAATTTGGCGTCGAGCTCCTCAAAGGTGGCAGCCGGGTGAAGGTGGTCCTTCAGAGCGGCGGTCGGCTCGCTGCTGCCCAAAACGCTCGACAATTTCGTGCGCACGCGCAGATGGTAGCATTGAAAGGTGGAGAATGCTACCTGAAAAAAGCATAGTAAATAAAATAAAAATCGAAAAATATTAAAAATAATTTTTTTTCTAATGATCTAAATATAGCGCTTCCTTTGAGTTCATTAATTCTTTTTTTAGATTTTTAGTGATGTATTTAAATTTCAAAATATTAAAAAAACAACCAAAGATTAGGCACATTTCGAAAATGCCAATTTTTGCGCACCATTTACATAAAAAATCACAAAAATTTTCTCAATAGAAAGCATTCCCCCAAAGTACGTCTCGCAATTATTATAAATAAATCGAACACTTTCAAAAACCATTAGTTTATTAATGATGCCAAAAAATGAATTTTTTTGGAATAAAAAATCGCAAAAAAATTAACCCATAAAAAAAAAATTAACCCCCATCTATAAACATTGAGAACCACCAACCGAATGCTTTTTTGCCGCCGAGGACATGAGCGTATTATTCTTGAAGCAATCGCACAGACTCTCGAACAGTCGCGTGGAATCGCCACGGCAGTCTTTGGTAACGGCTCGAATAGCGCCTTCGACTACTGCAAAAAACAATACAGTTAAGAATGCATTTAGATGGGAGGAAAAATCTATTGAAAAATGTTGGCCAAATATTATTTAAAAAATCAGAATCAAATATTCATTCATCAGCCATGCAGAACTGTTATTATATGCCGATCCAAAGGGACGCGAACTAAAAACAATCACCCACCAAGCGGATAATTATTCCAATGCGTCGGAATGCAAACGCGACCGTATCCCTTTCTTGTCGAGACCTTTTCGCCCTCGGCGCGCTTCAACTCGGCGGACTTTGTGCGCTCTCGCTTCCTAGCGTTCTTCTCAAAAGTGAGGCTGACGCCCTTCAATGTTTTCTGACGCTTCACCAAGTCGGCCGCCTCCTTTTGTGCCTGAATTCGCTTGAGCTTCTCCAATTTCACTCTATAACACATACAAAATCATCAAAAATATGTAGTAAAAGAAATCATCATAATAAGTGCCCGCGCATTTAGCAAAAAAGTGACAACCCTTTACAAAATTCACGCCTAGGCTAGCTAAAAAATATACAAAAATTATTGTCGAAAACATTTTATACCCAAATCGTTACTTAACTGAACTTGAAAACCCAAAAAAAAATATTCACATACGTCAATTTTCCACGATTCAACAAGTTTTGGACGGCGGCAGCGAGCGGATGGAGTTTGATGGCGGAAATGTTGTGGAGATCGGCGGCCTCCTCCGCGGAAATTCCCGTGAGCACCACGTCCTTCAGCGCCGATTTGAAGCGTCCGTGTTCGCCCTGCTCGTCCTCATCATCTTCCCCACCCACGAGGACCGAGCGCTCGAGCACGTCGCTGATCGCCAGGCACACTAACTCATCGGAGTGCGTGGACGACTCCTGTTTCATTGCATTTGGGCGGTTTTGCTCTTCTTTCAATTCGTCAAAATCTTTACCTCCTCTACTCATTGTCAAAGATTTGCTGGAATAGGAAAAATAGTAAGTATTACCATTAAAAACTGAGAATTTAGTTTCGGACCCATATATAACCAAACCGAACCGGTATGTTCGACTCTTCGAACCCGATATCGATTGGGTATCACTCATACGTAGCAAATTTCCAACATATTCTCGATACCCACAGCTGTGGGCCCACAGGGTACTATTAAAGAAATACTTTGTCAGCTGAAGACTTATACCATTACATAAATCCCTAAACAAATAAAGAAGAGGAATCTACCTAAAACAAGGAAGTCAAAAGGGGTTTTGAGTAAGCTATTATTAATATAACACTATTTCTTTACTGATGATATGGTTGCAATGTTAATGTTGAGGTATAATGACTATATATCGATTCTGTTTAATTTATTATTCTTGTTACGGTCTATAATAAAAAATATTACATATCAATGGGTAGAGAAGATTAATTTAGCTGACGAATTTTGAATAAGAGGTAAAAAGCTACAACCAACCACTCTTTGTCATCAAAAAAATTGAAAAGAACTTATAAACGGGACTCGTAATGAGTTTCAATTAAAAAACACATATTGTAGCAGGTGCTCCTGCGCAGGAGAAGCCGACTATGGAATGTATCGTGGTTTTTTTCAAATATGTGGACGATTTTAAAATCTATTCGAGACATCTCATCTCTTCGAATCGAAGACTATGGAATGTGCAGTTACTGCCCACGGTACCGCGGTGCAGAGATTGGTGAAGCCAAAGATTATGATCCAAGTTGGATGGCCGTAGGCTACAGTTGGGATATTGATTCCCACCAATTCATTTTGATGTATTGAAATCTTCAATTGTTTGTGATTGTGATGTCCTCGTTATTTGAACATCATGCTGCCAATATTCCTCATTTTTTGGCAATAAAAGCCTGAAATTCTTCCTCATTCTTCGAATACAGAATTTGACTAATATTTTAGGCATCCACAAGCTTGTGCACAAGTATTTTACACGTCCTTTCACGAAAATCATAATAAAAAAATAAACAGGAGTTGGAAGTATCCGGTAAATATGGCCGTCGATCTAGGCAAGTATTTCGACGACTCCCGTTTCCCAGATATCCCCAAGTGTTTTTTGTTGATTTTATTCAATTTTTATTATTGTTATTTTTGCTTATACCTGCATAAAATTCTTAAGGATGCCTAAAATACCTAGAGATGAATACATATGGCTGCCCAAACTTCAATTGAGCCCGAAATTTAACCTGTATAAAAATAGGAAAATGAGGGAAAAGATGGACCAAAAACGTGGAAAAAATTGGGTTTGCATCTACTTCGTTGGGTGTGCCTTCTGCTATGATTGCTGTACCTGTTTGTCTTTATGTTTAATGCCTATCTTTCTTTTCATAATTTATCGTTTGGTTAATCAATAATGAACCAATTTTTATTTATTATATGTTGTATTTAGGATGTTCGTGACGACACGTTAGTTGGTGTGTCGTAATTTCTTGTGCTTCTACGAATTGTTTCTCTGCTTTTTTACAGGTTTCTTTTATTATTTTTTGCTTAGATTGATTTGAAAGCTTTCTTTTAGTTGAATACTCTGGAAATGACTTTTTTTGCCATCACACAATTGTTTTTTGATATTTTGTTGAAATTTGATTTTTCGAATTCGTCATGTTCAAAAAATCAGGAATAAACACGACAAACAAGCTTTTAATTTATTGAAAACTCGAATAATTGATGACTAAATATTTTTACTTTGAACTCGTCGGTTTTCTTTGATATTTTTTTATGTTTTTGGAGTACATAATGCTCTTTGATTGTTGTTTTTTTTGTTCTATTAGGGACTAATTTTAGTCCCTAATAGAAAAACCTTTCAGTAAGTTAGCTGATTTTTGATTTTTTTGTGTATTTTTTTAAATGTATTTTTTCATGTAATTTTTTTGTTTTTTTTTGCTGTATCGTATTTTCAAATTTATTACGATGGAAATCTTTTATTATTCTCCTTGTTTATATTTTTTACAATTCAAATCATTCGAATTTGCTTGATTTTTTTTGAATTCAAGTAATTTTTTGCTTCTTTAAAGGCAATTTTATTCGCCGTATGTCGTAGGATTAGCCCGCAAAATGTTTTAGAGGGTATAAAAAGTTACTGATTTTTCTGGTTAAACTTCAGCGAAAAAATATATCGATTTTATTTATTTTTTTGAAATTTTGTAAATTTCTCTGATACAAAACATTGTTTTAACATTTTAAAAAGGATTAATGTTTTGCAATATTGTGTTAAAAATTTCAATATTCTTTGCTACCCAACGTTCCAAGCACACCGAAGTCCTATACATAATTGGAATGTCGCCTGAAACGTTTTTTGTCTGCGTTCCAATTTGAATATTCAGTACTTTTAAAGCTATTTCTCTTATGCATTTTGTCAAAGACTTTCACTTGTTTTCGTCTTGCACAAAAACGTGCTTACACGAAAAGTAAATAAATATTCTGCCATATTAATGTGTGAAGAGAGAGCAATGCAAAGAAGTCAGCAGGGCCTAGGGAAATTTAGCGCAAAGAATGTTAGGGGAAAGAAAGTCTCCTTTCCTGAGTGCTTTTCCTTTTCCATGCCCATTTGCGTGCAATGCTGCTTTTTGCTGTTTTAAATCCATTTTTTCATGTGCTCTACTAGCCGAGTCGAAATGCGTTATGCAAAAGTCTCGGTTGTTTCTAGGCTTATATGGACGGTAAGAATTGAAACTGTTAGGTTTTTTTATTACCCAGTGAAAAACCTAACTGAATTTTGTGGTTCTTTTCATTCTTTAAATTTTTGCCCGACATTTGCAGAGAACCGACCAACTAAGCAAATATCAAGCGCATTAATGGAGCTAATCGTTTGTCTCCAATACAGTTTTTCCCTCTTAACTTTTCTTCCCCTTTGCATTTCCCATTCCTTCGCATTTTATCCTCAAAGTTTGAGTGGTGTAAAAAGGGCGGAATTCCTGCCGCAATATGTTTACCTTTTTTTGCTGAAAATTGAAATTTTGAAAAAAGGACATTTTTCGAGTAAGTTAAAAATGTTCGCCAATGGCCATATTAAGCTCTGATGCATAGCTTTCATAACACACACAATACTAGTTTACAGCAATGAAAAGGCAATAGTTTAGGGCCGAAGTTGTGTACATTCCGTCTCTAATTGTCGTTCTTACTTCTATTTTATGAAAATTGTTTTTTATACTTCGTGGTTAAGGACAAAGCACATTAGCTCACAAGCGTTAATAAGATGGCACTAAAATGAATTAAGATTTGAGCACTTGAAGCAAATTTGGTGCACTACTTTTTGTCATTGTTATGAAACTTTTACCATGTTGCATATTACTACGCTTCTTTTTGTTCCCAAGAGGATTTTTCTACTACTAACTAATCGTTTTTTATTATGTTCTTTAAATTTATTCTTGCGTTTATGCTTGTGTTTCTGGTCTATTTATTGGCCGTTTTGTGATTGTCATATCTTATTGTTAGCTGACTTGCACTCTTCCACTTCTTAATTGACTTGCTTAAATTTAGGTTCGTAATCTTTCATTTGTCTTGCTACTTTCTTTTTTTGCTAATTACTGCTTTTTCACAAATTTTTGTACTCTACTCTGCGTCTTACACATTTTAAGCTTTGCGCTTTTTAATCATCGTCATTATTATACTTCATAAAAAATTCTGATGAAATTCAATAGCTATAAACGTTAATATTATCATCAAGTGGAACCTTTCCAATTCTTATCATTCGTCCGCACCTTTGAAATGTGAAAGTGAAAAATGTGGCGCTTGTTGTAATAATGCACTCAGTAATTTAAAAGGGGGCTGGCAGCATTGCGAGGTAGCTCATCAATAGCGCATTCCCTCTTATTTATATTGCCACTTCCTCATTCTATCTGTCCTAGTAGTCAGATTTGGTCTGTCAGCATTTCCATTTGGCTGTCATGTGTAAAACCATCAAAGAGCGTAAAACATAACTGCTACGTCGTATAATGAATACACTGCCATTTCGCATCACGTATTTTATAGTAGAATGAATAAAAAAAAGTTATTTGAAGTCACATACCGCCTTTTATTTAGTGCGCTAAAAGTGTAAGGAGTTTCTTTTCTTTGCACGACTATTTGAGAGGAAAAAGAAAGCACCAGCGAAAAACGCTTTGGTTCTACACGTTTTTATTTTTGTTGATTTTAACCAAAAGCCACAGCTTTCTTCGATTATTAGCCTCACTAGTATCATTTCCGTTGTGCTGTCGTTTGCTTGTTACTAGCAACTTCGACGCATTCGCCATACGTCAAATCTCATACAAACAACGCTCGTACACAGCATTTCATAAAATTAATTATATGTTGCGGCTGTAAACCACCAACCATTAATAATATAGTTTTTTTGGTAGAAAAATAGTGCGACTGAAATCCCACAACAACTATTTTCTATTGTTTATTGCGAAATATCAGAATATATTTAGTCCAGTGGACTCACAGCTTTCTTTTCTTGCGGCGCACATGAGCGACACGTCTCGTAATTTCGTCCACGTATAAACAATTTAGCTGTGTAAAAAAGGAAGAGACAAAGAAAATGACTAGCAGTATCATTGGCAACGGTGGTGATACGGCTTTATTTAATCTTCATAGTGCCAAAAACAGCACTGTGGGCGACAATAATGGAGCAAGCATAAATCCAAAGCAGAATATTGCCATACCAGCGGCGGGAGGCTTTCGAAAGATGAGCATGTCCGGAAACACCTTTCAACTTACTATTAACATTAGGTTATTTTTTATTTGGAGTCATATTACACTAGTCTTCTATCTAAAAAAATCTTCTAAATGTCATATGGATCTTTGCTTTAATGAAGTAGACTAAAAGCTATGTGTTCACTAAATGCCATGTGCTTTGAAATGTTGAAATACAGCTTTAAAACTTCAAACATTATTAAAAATTAGGCGTTCAAACATTATTAAGTATGATTTTGTAAACTCAATTTTGATAACTTATAAAATTATAGTAATGCAGAAAACGATGCTGCTATATCGTTTAAACAGGACGGCCAACGTTTTGAAACATCGCCACGAACGTTCAAATTTCATTCGAGCGCAACCTATAAATGCACATTCAAGACAAAACCACCAATTGAGTTCCAGTAAGCAATCTACAATTGATGCTACTGCTTTTTTGATTACTGTTTAGTTGAGAGATATATACATACATTGTGAATAGATCAGTGTGGGAGTCTAAATTAAAAGAATGTTAATTTTTTAAATAAAATATGAACAATTCAGGAGTGTACACTTGGGCGGTAGTGATATAAAACTAGTCGGTTCTCCTGGTGCGTATACAGCAATATGGAATACAACGGGTATAGACGTCACGAAAAAGGGTGCCCGACATGACATTCTCTTCATTATTAGTGTAAGCCATAAACAGAATGATTTTTTATGAATGGAAATGCTAGTAAATTTCGGGGTCACGTATTAGTGAAATCGGAAAAATGTTTTGTAGGAGAATAATTTCCAAAATAATAAATTGGATTTTATTTGAAATTATTCTGTTGAAAATCTTATTGGTGGATCTTTAGGGTCCGGATGGTAGTCTGCGAAAGACATTTCAAACTAAATTTTATGCAAATGGAGACGGCCATGCAGACTATGGTCACAAGCTCGACTCGCTAATTTGGACGTGTGAAATCGATTCTCCATCTGGCACAATTAATGTCAAAGACGAACAAGTTTTATAAATTAAAAAGCATAGAATCAAATCAAATAATGGTGATGTGTAGGGTGCCGAGACCGTCGCATTCTCTCCGTCATCCAAACCAACATCCTTATCGCCGTTGTAAGCGGTTATCGTAATAACTTGATGCCGTTTCTGGTTTACAGACTGACACACTGTACTTTTTAACCAAACGGAGAATATTCTTATAAAGGCGGGTATAAAAGATGGGAAAACATTGTTGACCTTGTCGAATACGCATTGGTTGTACACATTTTTGACAACTAAGAAATTATAATTTTTCTCTTCTTGATACATAATGGATTCCCTACTTCATTTATTTTTTATACATACATATACGTATATGTACGTCTCGGTGCAAAACATTTTTTCTAGTGATTTTTTAATTGTTATAGTCTATTTGCCATTTTTATAATTAATGTGTATGTACCAGTAACTTTTGAATCATCGGTGTAATTTTGCTTTATTATCTCGTAGTTCTCTTTGCATGTCCTAGGAGGGGAGGGTGACCATATTTCTTGAAGCTATCTTTGAACTGTGCACTTTTAATCCAATATTACTAGCTTTTAATCCGTGTACGTTATGTTTAAAAATACTCGAAATGATGTAGTTCTTTACACATATAAATATATTTTTTCCACTAATATAGATTAATGGGCATTCGATTTTTCCCCCGACGAATAATGACAAACCGAACATTAAGTTTGAAAAATATTGCCCGGCTTAACCAACATCTAATACTATTATATTACTACGTAGTGTTAGTTGAACTTCGTGCAACATTCTATTTTCGTTCATATTTCCTAAGCCTTTATAACATTTCCAGTCTTTTCACTTTGATTTCCAACGATAATATTTACTGTATGTAATTTTATTCCAATCCAATAAAAAAGATCAAATTTAAAATGTGCCTTATAAACATTTTTTGTATCACAAAAATACCCATTTTACGCAAAATTAGATGATACTATAAACGCATACTTTATTGTACGAAAAACAATATTTTAATAATAAAAAAAATCAGAAAAAAGAATAGGCACAATTTATAATTGAAATCGAGGATCATCATTTTGTACTTCATTGCTCGCCAGAAGAGTTCGTTTTTGTATGGATAATGTTTTTATAGTCAAAAATGGCATTTCTATTTCTTTCGCTTCTTTTCCGCGAAGAAATGACTACATTTGCCACGAATTGCCCAATGAAAAAGTGACCACGAGCTCTTCGACCACGTCTCCTCGCGTACCGTCGTTCCGTTAACCAAATCCCTCACCACTACGACCTGATCGAGTGGATTGGTTTGTGCCAAATCTTCGCTTATTGAAACGCTTCGGTCTACGGACGTCTTCTTTGGGCAGAAAATATACTCAATAACGGTGCCGCTGAAATTGTTTTTTTATTTTAAAAAGGAAAAGTCCAATAAGGTGGTGAGAAGTCCAATAAAGAATTTTCACATTCTATATACGTTGTACATACAAATAAAGAATTTATGTAACGTAAGGTTGTATTAGGTTGGTCGGAAAGTTGTTGTGCGCTTTTTGTTTGATTCTCAGCTGTTTTTTAAAGGAAACCCGCTAAGATAGAGAGATGAGTCCAAAAGAGTGCCAAACTGCGAAAATCATAATTTTGTAATACAATTTATTTTTGCGGGTTTCTCCAAAAAAGCGATAGTTGCAAAAACGAAATAAAAGACGCTTGACTTTTCCGAACAACCTAATACTTCAATAACATTTTTTTGTCAAAATTACCTTCCAGGGGGACATAGTTTTAAGTCCAACTCAAGATCAGATGCAATCTCCACTAGTTCCGACACGCGTGTCATGTCCGCCAAAGTAAACGATGCTGCAGGTACGGCGGCCAACGTTGTTGGCGCCGGTGACGATTGATGGTGGGAAGGAGTTATGCCCACCGCTTCCAAAAGGTCTTTCGCTAGTATGTCGTATTTGAGATCGGGGTTAGCGATCGCGGCCGCCATTGCGGCTGCAATTTTGTCAAAATTGGTCGTAAAACTGCTTTGCGACGCTTCCGCCGCAGTGACTGCGGCACAAAAAGTCGCAAAACTTTCCGCATTGAAGTGTGACGAAAATCCGTTATTGCACTTTAGGAACTGCTGGATAGCGTTGTCTTCGCGATTTTTCTGGTTCTCTTGTTGCTTACTGCAAGCTTCGTTGTTGTCAATTTTTTCGGTGTATTTCTGGCTTTGTTCATTTCTATTCGTCTGTCGCGATTCTTGCTTAACAGCAAGTTTTCGCTTCCTTCCGTTTTGCTTGGTGGTATCTTCTAGTGATTCTGGAGTGATTACTGAATGATTACTGTTGGAATAGCCGCTGCTATTATTTGCAAAATTTCGAGTTCTTGTTTCGGCGTCGAAAGAGGTGTTCTTATTCCCAGAAATCCATCCCATCCCTTGTAACACATGATCGAAATCGGTTGTCTCATCGCTGCTCATCGGCGGTTCGTCGTCACCAAGTGCTGAAAATTGTAAAACTTGGTACGACATTTAGTGGAGTCAGGGGCGAGCCGGGGGGGAGGGTGCCCTGCCCCCCGAAATAAGAAATTTTATTCATTTTCAAAAAATTATGTAAACATGGACTGAATTGCTTGGCGGCCGGACAGCTTTAAAGTCGTTGAAATTTTCGGTGGTCTCTCAAAAGCATGTTTTGGGGATCCACAAACTATGTACATAGCTTCCACTAATAATATTTTCAATTTTTTTGAGTTGTATTAGGCGGATACAAAAACTGTAAATCAACTAACCACTTTTCTCCGACTCGTCCGCGGTCAATATTCGATGGTGATAGGCGGACGATGCTGTTCCGATTTTCGAAGGCTGTACGAGTTTTCTTGTCCTCTTCGCTAGCCGCGTCGATATTACCTCAGTATTGCCATTTTTCTCATTAGTTTGCTGTTGCGGGATCGACGACGTGCCCGAGACCGTCGCATTCTCTCCGTCATCCAAACCAACATCCTTATCGCCGTTGTAAGCGGTTATCGTAATAACTTGATGCCGTTTCTGGTTTACAGACTGCTTTAAGAGTCGGCGAAGAATTTGACTTTGGCTGGGCTGCCTTGGTCCTGGTGGTGCTACTAGAAGTAATGATAGTTAGAAGAGATTCATAATTCATATTAGCCTACTTAAAGTTTTAAAATTCAAATGAACATTCTTGGTTATTTTTATACATTTTTCTGCAATTGGGCACAACCTCTGAAATTCACTGACCTATGACTCCCTTATTACGCATTTTCTCGATGTGGTTCCGAATTCGATCCCCCGTATGGTCGTGGACACCGGTTTCGTAGAGGTCGATTTTATCATTCGCGAATAGTGCGAACATTTGAAATCCACATTTCGTCGACTTCCATTTGTTGCAACTAAAGTTATTTGGGTCAACTTTTCCCCCCAAATATGTATATACAAATATGTATATATATATATGCGTAATCAGAAAAAAAAAATTTTGGAGGGGGAGGGGGCCAAAAAGGGGTCCTCAAAATTTCAAAGCGCCATCACTCTTGGTCGGGGGCAAAACTGAGTATGTTTTTTGAACGCACTCGACGAGCTCTTTCTTTCAGGTATATCAGTGGTGATGCGACATTTCGGGACGATATTTCGGGATTATACATCCCAAAAAAACTTTTTGGTTTTAAATTTTGTTGCATTTTTTACTATTTTGAAAAAAATCCTCCCCCCCCCCCCAAATGTCCAATCAGTTCCCAAAAAATTTGATTGAAAAAAATTCAAAAAATTGAAATTTTTTTCCAAAAAATTGATGAAAAAAACTTCATTTCTCGGATGAGGGGGGAGGGGGGCTCCATCTGCCCCTGGCAACGCCCTTGCATATATAGCATTTTTTTGTCTAACAGTTCACTCACCGATAGCGAACTTTCCTCCCATTTTTGAGCATTTCTTCTCTTCGTTTTGAGACCTTCTCGCGGATGCGAACTTGGTGCATTTCGTCCTCATTCTCGAAAGTCGCCAAATACGTCCAGTTATTGGCATTCCTTGGACGAGTCTTTTGACTCAAATCCATTGCTCGATTCCACATTTCCACTTTCTGAAAGACAATATCTTTTATTACCGTTGGTGTGCCCCCAAAAAATCCAAAAAAATTTTTTTTTCGGATTTTTTCAGTAAATCGGAGGTATGTTTGTGCTTGCCCCCACCCATTCGCAAAATTTAATAATAATAAAATTTGGTTGCCCCCATACTCCGAAATCCTAGACTGATCCTAGATAGACCCTTCCTAGATAGAGATTATACATTTTTGACTTTCTAAAAATTCAATAAATTTATAACTTACCGGCAACGACGATTTATACGAAGAGGGATCTTCAACAGCAGCGAATTGAAGAATATTCGTAACCATTTCCGCACTGCACTCCATTCCACTTTCAGTGCCGTTATTTGATTGGAGTAATTGGGAAGCCGCAGAGGAATCCGCTACAATACCGTCGCCGTCTGTGCCTGAATAACATATATTTTACAACATTTTTCTATTTACTTTTTGGGCTAAATTGGCCACGACCGTTTTACACATTTGATATATGTCATTGGAATGCTTGCTAATGATGCAGGGATTCCAATCAAATTTTTTTCGGAATCGCAAAAAATGTTGATTCTCAAACCTTAGAAAATGAAAGGGGGGACCAAGGTAGTACGATTTTAAGAATATCAAAAAAAATTTTTTTCTTAAAATCGCACTACTTTGTGGAGTCGAAAATCAACGTGTTATAATAATATCAGAAAATTTATTTTTTCTTCAAACCGTTTGAAATCCGTAAAAATCGATTAAAATACTACCGAAATGTGTTTTGTGGCCTTAAAAATACATCATCATTGGCGTTTCAGCGATTTTGGGGAAAAATAAAATTTTTGGTATTTTCTTAAAATCACACCACCTTGGTCCCCCCTGTGGTTTTCTAAGTTTTGTGGAGTAGAAAATGAACATGTTTTGCGTTTCCGAAAGAAATTGATTGAATATATGGAATCTGTGCATCATCAGCATTCGAATGACATATATGAAATGTGTAAAACGGTCGTGGTCCCACAATCCCCAATTATCCCATAATTTATATTTTAGAAGATACTCACATAATTTGTCATAACCAAACTTTTTCAAACCTCCTCACCTTCATATATTGAAAGGGAATGAACGGAGCTCGGTCCGTCACTTTCTTCATGCTAAAAAACATTCCATTAATTTGATATTTAAACAAGTATTTGTTGATTCACAATTTTTAATACAAAATCGCAAACCAATTCGGCGTCATTTGCGCTTGGAAATCCCGCTAGATTTTCCTCTTCCTCCTCCTCCTCCCAATCCAAATTATTTTCGTCCTCGTTGGCGTGTTGAATGCCGTCGAGGACGGCGGAGAGTATCTTGGCTCGCTTCTTAGGGATATATTTGTGAGAGCCGAGTCGATCATAGCACTCGTTCAGCATCTCCCAAAGACCGCCTGCACCCGTGTCGTGTTTACGCTTGATGTGGTACTTCATCATGGTCGGCGAGCGATCCTCGCTGTAAAAATCACAGTGGCGACATCGAACTCCTTGCAGGATGCCTCCTGGGCGTAGGTCTTCAAAATACTCCCACGCCTAAAAATGATTTTTTGGAATAAAATAATTCAGTTATTGGCAGTGCTGTAACACCAGAAATGCATCCGACACTAAGGTCGGGTGCAAAACGTATTTTTAAAAAAGTCTCCGCCCATTTTTTTCATTTCGGGTGTGAAATGATTCTAAAAGTTTATTTTGGATGCAAAAAGGATACAAAAAGCGGGATTCAAATCGATCCTTATGATGCAAAAACGATGTAAATTTGAATTCGACCTGCTGATGCATTTTGGATGCAAGTTACAGCACTGGTTATTGGTCATCTTTTTTTGATTCTAATCGAATATGATTGTACCAATATCAGGACTTACCGGATTTGACTTCTTTCGGCCCGCATTTCTCATTTTTGGATTCAAATATTTTAATTTCGGGTTCTTTTTCCTGAGTAGTGGCAGGCAAATGTTTTCCATTGTTTCGTCAGCCTCCAGTTTTACGCACGACGTAGACATTTCGGAAGGCTCCGTGTCGAAATCGGAATCCATTCTAAAAAATTATTAGTTACATTTTCAGTTATATTATATATAATACATATAGCAGACATAATTAAAAGGTAAATTTCAGTGTACAATGCGGGCAATCTCGTTTTATATATATAACAATAATATCAAATAGCATAAAAATTGCATATTTTTTATTTTATTCGTGAACTGAACCCACAATAAAAATGAGAAAAATTGCTTAACTTTGTTGCCCCCTCCTCCATTTTCTCATTCCCAATATTTCTTTTTTCCTGGAGATTGGAAATTTTCAAATAGTTTCTTTCTTTTTTTTCGCTGTTATGTCCCTTCATTTTGCTATCCTCTTTTCCTACAACAACTGCCCAGCAACACAATTGAAAATAATATAACGAAAGTCGCATACACACCCCACTAAACATAATCACACACCACCCCTCTCCCCACACATACATAAATTTTTTTCCTTCAACAAATGCGTCAGGCGCCTCGGTCGGCGTTGCTCCCATTTTATTTTATTTTTTTAATTTTCGCAGAGAAAATTTTGACTCCCTCTTTCCGAAAAATATTCCCAACGCAAAAATGAAGAGAGAAACTACCCCGCTTTTTTTGCATACATAACGCCCATTTGAAATTTTTTTTCTTTATCGCTATTTTTTATTTGTCAATAAATTTCTCTAGAGAATAATTGAACAGTCCATGATTAAATCCTGCTCGATTTGAAAACCGCTCAACTTTGGCCAACAATAAATACAATGTTTGATATGCAACAATTAATATGTATTTTATATAATAAAAAAGTGAGATTGAAAAAAAGAATGCAGGGAATTTATTTTCTAAAATATGGTGCAAAAATTATTTATTTAGAAACAATTTTTTATTTTGCGAATTTTTTTTCATAAGGGATACCTAAAAAATCGATAACACAATATTTGATATTTACTTAAATGTTCAACAGTTTCTGATGAATGTATTCGACATGAAACTTAAGTAAGTATAAAAAATTATAAAAATTTGAAAAAATGTATTAACGAAATCAATTATTGATAATAGATAAATTAGATTTTTTAAAGTACCCCTGCCAAATTTTAGCAAGCTAAAAGCCGTTTTTTGTTTATAATTTTTTTTGGGGAAATCGATTAATTCCTTGACAAACTGGGCTCCCTCATTTTGAACAATTAGTGAGGACGAAAAACAATGCAAAGCACAGAAAATGAAAGAAAACGAGAAATAGCTTTCATACACATTCAATAAAACGAATTAGAGGAGGAACGAAAATAAAGGTGAACTAAGAAATGTTGGTGAGTGGAAGTTGGCGAAGAAAATATGAAAGAAGAACAACGGAATATTTTAAAATAAGGGAGACAATATACGAATTTTTTTTCAACTAAAATGAAACGTTGGCCCAAAAATTTCCAAGTGCATAATTTTATTTATACATACATATGTATACACAACACATCCAAACCAAACCAAAAATAATAATATAAGGGTGCAGCAGGAAAAATTTAGAAGCCAACCACACCACACACACATGGAAGACTCAACACAATGCAAAAAATAACCAGAAAAATTATTCAAAAAAAATAAAAGAAAATTTCAAAATTAATAATTCATTTCTGGGAATATATCTCATAAATTTGGGAGTTTTTTTCCTTATCTTATGGACTGGAGCTTAAAATAAAATAAATAATAGACATTTTTTGGTTTGAAAATTTTTTTTTGAATTGTATAAAATTTTGTTGAGAAATTTTTGAAAATCAATTTTTTCAAAAAAATAATTTTGGGCGCCTTCATAAACACACAAAAAACTTTGAAATTCAATCAAATTTAGTTTTTGATTTCTAATTCACAACAAAATAGCAAAAAAAAAAGATTTTTGTTCACTAAAAAATTTACAAATTTAAATGAGTAATTTTTTCACAATAACACAAATTTTTTTCTTCCTTGCATGTCCAACGGGGAGATTGAGACCAAATGACGTACCCTGATGTCCAAATTCTTTTTTCGCTAACCTTCATTAATTTATTGTATTTGGTTTCTTTTGGCCAAAAGCTTTTGGGCTCGTTATTAACATTACTCGCAATCATTTTCAAATTTGTGCTGAAAATTTTGCGTAGTGAATTTATATAAATTTTGTTTTATAAACTTTTCGACAATTTGTGGCGAACATTTTTTTGTGTCTGTTCTCTCTTGTTTTCGTGTACTCTCTGGCGATGGTCTACCGGTTTTGCGTCTTAAGAATTCTTCTCAAATCTAAGATATTTCAGGTAACTCCAAATGAAGGATAAAGTTCCCGAAATATGCAATTTGTGCGGCTTCGATAAGTTCAATGTGATGGATGGATTTTATTTTTGCAATGGCTGTGGAAGCCAATCTCAGGTACCATTTCCGCTGTTTTTAATGCAAAACAAAAAGAAGAAGGTGATTTTTTTAGGCTTTGCGAGAGTTTGGATTCGAAAGCGAACTTGCCCATACGAGAGGACTTCAGAAATCTACAAAGAAGGCCGAGAAAAAGGTACGAAATATTTTGATTTGGGGTCACATCAGGGGCGAGTCAGGTGGGAACATGCCTCCCCCGCCGGAAATGAAAGTATGAAGTACAATTTTTCACTTTTTCCAAGCAATAGAATTTTTTTTGGTTTCGAATTCGTTATTCATTTCCGGCGTAAATCCCTAAAAAGCTTTCGAATATTCTATATTTACCAGCTTTTTCAGCTACATTTAAGGCAGCTTTTTTGAGAATTTTTTACAGCGCAAAATTTAAGGAAAAAGAGCCGAAGGCCTCGTCGTCCATTCCCGTCGAGACGCAGCTGGTCGAAAGGGCGCGAAAATACGAGGATTTCCCACAATATTTGCTGACCATCGGCTATCGACTTTGCACGTTTACGAAGTTGGTGGTGAAAATTTCGGAGACGCTTGTCACCAAACACAAAGTTCCGCCGACGTGTACGGTTGGTTTTTGTTTTATTGTACAGTTCAAATATTGCGAGTGAACTGAAGTTTTTGTTACGGGTTGAAAGGCCTATATTTTACAAAAGCGATGGCCATGTGCCCGAAAAAAGGTATCAAAGTCAAATTTTACGCGAAGCTTGGTTTATGGTAGGGCCAAATTACCTATAAGTTTCAGCGGGATCCATCCATTGGCTCCCTACTTATGGCCAAAAATGCGAGTGAACCTAAGTTTTTGTTACACACTGTATTTGTCAATAGTCATTTCATTCATTGGCAGTGGCGCAAATAAAGTTAAATTTTGCGAAGGTAAATAAAAAATGGTTTATTTGTTAGAAATCGTTCTCCAAATTTTTAATCGAAAAATCAATGTGTTCTTCGTTAAACGCTAAAAAACTTACTTTCAATTTCTCTCTCTCTCTCTCTCTCTCTCTCTCTCTCTCTCAGTCTCTGGCTTCTTTTCTATCTCTTTTTCAGCTGCCCCAATAAGTTTAACTTATTTATTTATTTTTTAAGAGGCATTCCATTTGGATAATGCAGACGTATTTACGCAAATTTGGATGTGCCTTTTGTGAGGAGGAGTTGGGTGACGGTGACGACGATCTATACGAGCCGCTATTGCTGCGATCGGCGCCGTGAGTTTATATCGCAAACATTTACTGAAAATTTTGTCCATTTTTTGTGATTGAAAAATTTGATTGGTTCAAAAATTGGTTTAATGACTAATTCTTGTTCCTGGATGGGTTAGCTCTAAAAATATTTTTTTGAATCTAAAGTTTTTTTAACCAAGCAAGATATTTATTTGACGTATTCTATACATTGCTGGTACAATTTTTATAGTAAATAATTTTTTAGGGAAATTAAAATTTTGTCGATTTTTTGTGACTGAAAATCTGGTGGGTTCAAAAACTTTGATTTATCTTTATTCTCGCGATTCCGGGTGGATTAGTCCTAAAAATATTCCTTTTGAAGCAAGCTATTTATCTAAGGTATCTAACAGGTTTTTACTTACTATTTATATGCTGAACGAGACATTATTTTTTTCAATACTTTTTATAGTACAAAATGTTTAATGGAAAGTTTTTTTGCGATTTTAGGGAAATTAAGCGAATGAAAAGAGAAGCGGCGAAAAAGGCGGCCGAAAATATCAAAGAAATGGAAGACAAACGATTTTCGAAATTCACGGGTTTTGAACAGCTTACAGAGGTTTTTACTTGCTTTTTACTATTAATTGTTTTTTTTGTTATTTTGTACTTGAATTTTTATTTTTATCTATAAAAAACTAATTAAAAAATTTTTTTTGGCATTTTATGGTCTATATACTGAACTTTCTCTCTTTTGAAAAAGTTATTTTGTGCCTGATTTTTGTCTGTATAAAACTGTATAAAGCTATATAAAAATATGTATTAGGGATGTATAAAACGGCTTGCTGATTTTTTTACTCTTTGCCTCTTCCTCTCCCTCTTGTAATGGTTCTCTGAATTTTTTTTGGTTAGGCTTTAGGTCTGTCGTTTAATTTAATTTTTTTTAGTAATTTTTTTGGCATTTGGTCAAGATGCTGGGCCAACTTAATAATTCTTTCTTTTTCGATATTATAAATTATTTTATCGTATTTTTATCCTTTGAGGATTTCAAAAAATCGAGCGAGCCTGCCGAAATCGACGTGATGAATCAAATACGAACAAAACTTTCCGCCGAGTCGATAAAATCGGTATTTTCACACAGTTTGACGACTTTTGTTTTATGCCATTTTTCAGGCGGCGTACATTTACTTGGAAATCGATATGATTTTGGCTGTGGTTTATTGCGGCGCCCTGCTGAGCGGATGCCAGTGGATTCAGCTATCCGACTTGTTTCGGTATTTTCTTTTATGCCGAATTAAAAAAATTTAATTTTAATTTGTACGAGAAATTCGATAAAAAATTTTCATTTTTTGGACGTCAGGTCATATTTCTAGAAAATATGAAAAACATTTTTGTGAAATTTTATCGAACACAGTATTGTAGTTTTTGTTTTGCACAGAATTGTGGTTGGCATTTAGTTGGTATCGAGAGGGCCGTTTCGCCGTCTCCAAAAGTCAAATCCGTGCTCTCTATCCGTCGCTGGAGTATCGAAAGGAAAATAACAGTGTGCCTCTGAGGCGCCGAGGACGCTATCACTATAACGCGGTACGATTTTTTTGGGCAAACAAAAATCTAAATATGGGGGGGGGGTGGTTGTCCATAATCTATTTTCAATTTTATTTTGTTTTTGATGATTTTTTTACAGAATTTTACAAAATGAGTAAATATTTTATTTACTTGGAACGATTTTTTTCCATTTTACTTTTTTTGTGACTACTTTTTCGTTGTACATGGCAGAAGGCAGAGGACAGCTTGATCTAGGCCCGCGCCTCTTTCCCTAAAATCGGAATATTTTTTTTATCCAAATGGTCCGACCTTTGAAAATTTTTTTTTTGGTTTCGCTTCTGTATCTTTGAGAATGTCTGCCCTTATGGGCTGGGGTAATTTTGCTAAATTTTTTTTTATTAATTTTTATTGTTTGTTAACAAGTGTATTGCTGCTACAGATTACTTTTTGCCTTTTTTCTGTTTTTTTAAATATTTTATAGATTTGGCATGTTTTTGTGAAAGCGCCACTGATTTTAGGTACAACCTCTGTCCGAAAATTTGCGCGTTATCGCGTTTCTGACGCAGTTCACCGAAATTCCAAAAGCTGTACGATCTATGGACTTTTCGATGGTAAGTTTAGTTGAATTTGAAGTTTTTTTTGAAGTCAGAGGCGGAGAATTCCCTCTACCTTCTAGGAATATGAAAAAAACCAAAATTTTACATTAAATTTTTGTGGATTTGACGAGATGCAAGACCCAGAAATTTCCATTTTTACCTCCGATTTACTTTAAAGAATTCCAAAAATCTTCTCAATACACAGACTTCTTCCCTCACCACATGTAAGGAGAAATTTTTTGAAAATTCTGCTTTTCTTCAATAATAAATTTCAGTTGGGTGATTTCCCGTCAAAGATTTTTTTAGCATGAAATTGTTTTAGGTGTTATTGATTTAGACAATTATTTTTTGTAATTTTTTTGTTGTTGGGTATAGTTGAGCTTATTTTTTCTAAATTAAACATAGAACTTATTTTTATTGTTTTTTAAATGTTTTAAATTTTTTTCAGGTGCTTTCGCGTATGATCTACAACCTGGGCTTGCCGAACGCGTTCTTCCGACATGTCAGCGTTCTCTACAAACATCTGCCCGAAGTGGACGTGGAGTGTGGCGCCAAGAGCTCTCGCCGCCAACTTCCCATTTTTGCGAATTGTCGCGAAAAGATACTCCGCCAACTGTGTATGGGTCCCACCACCTTTATGCGCATCGTCTTCGAGAACGGTTCCCTGTACGAATCAGCATACAGGTATAGCAAAAATATTGGATTGCACCATATTTACTTCCTTTAAACAGCTCTAATTTCATTTGTTCATTTTGCACATTTTTCTCTCAAATTGATTAGAATGATTGTTTAAAAAGTCAATTTAACTTTGTTAAATACTCTTTAGCTAAGTGCGCTTTTCTTCTAAATATCCAATGAGTTTCAATGCTTGTTAATTGAAAATTTTTTTGATTAACTGGTCGTTAATGTGGAATCACTGGTGGAATAAAAATAAATTAATGTTCCTTTTGTTTTTTTTTAAATGTACAGCTTTCCCAAAATCGATACTTTTTGGGGGCAACGGAAACATCTTTCTAGGTACTCCAACATGCTTTTTTCTTGATTAATGATTAAAGTTGAAGACTGGTATACCACATAATGATGTAATGTTATCTGCGAGTAGAATTGCCCAAATCTTACAAGAGGAGGGACCAAAAAATTTGAATGAATTTCATTTGAACGGAAAAGCAAAAATATGCACCTGTAACGTGCTTTAGTTGATCTCAAAAATCTTTCAAAAACGTAGAACTTTTGCTTCACATTCTATCTATTCGACGAATATCTCTGTTTTACATTGTTGTTTTAGGATGGCAATTGCGGTGGAAGTTAAAGCCGTCGCGCTTATTCTATTCGCGTTAAAACTCTGCTTCGGACTCGACGATCGAAGAGAGTATACGATGGAGGTAATTTTGAGCTTTTTTCCAAGTCATTTGTATTTTTGGTTATGCACGAAGTGAGGAAATATAATTGGTATTGAAATCGAAATCGGATATTTTGGTGATTTTATGTTTTAGGTTTTGGAGCCGGATTGCGTTTCGGATCCGCTAGCAGAGTCGGACGCCTTCAACTATCGAGAATGGTTCACGCAGCTTAAGCTCAGGCTGAACGTTTGGCAGGGAAAGCCGATCGCTACCGTTCTGAGCCAAGGGTTAGTTCATTTTTTGCTTGTTTTTGATGTTTAAAACTGTCTCCAAAGTTAGTGTAACTTTAGCTAGAGCTAAATTGATTTTGGTAACACTGCTGTGTGTGCTACCGTTCTAAACGAAGGGTTAGTTCGTTTGTTTTTGATGTTTAAAGTATTCTTTGCAAAAAATTTTGAGGTTTTTATTGTATTTTTTGTAATGTTATGGAACCACAATTTTTTAATTTTTTGTATATTTTGCTCATACATATTTATATGACGTATATACAATAACGAAAAAAGTAAATGTTTAGCTTTTTTACAAAACCCGATCCTCGCTCGTCGAAGAAGATCAAACACAACGCGTGGAGCACGCGTCATCTGAGGTTTCTGAAGTGCGTGCCCAATCGCGTCAACTATCCATATCCGGGCAAGTTCGCCAACTTGTTTCACGAGTCGACGCCCCGGTGCTCTACGAACGACGCGCTATTTGGTTCGTAGTTGTTACTGTTGGTTATTACATATTATTCGAATATGAGAATAACACCATTGATTATAATTTGAATCCGGCCCATTATTTCCGCCTCTCTCTAAACAATCTCTGTGTATCCTTGCGCGCTGGACGTCAACATATTTTCTTTTACTTGATATTTCTCTCTTAAATATTCTTTTTTATGTGCGCAGGAATATTATAAATTCAAAGATATTGTGTAAAGTGACAGACTCACAATAGGAGAGATTCACAACTTCAAATTACTAAATAACACCTATTTTCTTCAAATCTTTCACCAATTTCATGCAGCATTTTGTAATTTTGTAAAAAATGGGGGTAGAAACACATGAAGTACTGAAATGATGATAATGGGTAGAATTTGCTTCAAAAAGTCTGAAATTGCTATTGGTGGCTTTGAGATGGGGTTTTTTTGTGACTGGCATTACAACGATTATCGATGAGCACATATTAAGCTGTTGCAAGAAGTAAATGAGAGAAGTAAATTTTTACAAAATGATTTTTGTAAAAAAATATTTTAAACGCAAAAATTGGCAAAACTCGAAAATTCGTCCAATTTGAACAAATTTCTAGCACAAGTTTGCAATTACGATACGTTATTACGGTAATAATTTGTTTTAGCACCTCTCAGATTCCAAGCGCTCCACCATGAGAATCTGCTCTCTTCCTCCACGATCACGACTAACACCGACGAGGACTTGGATAGGGAGAATGTGGAGATTTTCTTCAAATCTTTCACCGACTCCCACATGAATTTCAGGGAAGCCGAGCATCCTCCAAACGAGTCTTCCTACGATAACATTCAAGAGGTAATTCTTCGGCTTCTCACCAAGGAGTTTTCATTTTCTAAATCAAGTTTGAGGAGATAGTCGGAAATTTTGTTTTTTACACACGTAGAAATAGTCCTTGCACGACTTTTTGTTTTTATGTTTGAATTTTTAGTTGACAATTTGCGACTTTTTTTATTTGCGAAATTTGTCTCAAATTCATTTAAATTTGCAAATAAAAATTTTGAACTTTATTCAAAACAAGATGCTCAAACATTCTGCCTAGGACAATAAAAATTAATATAATTTTTTTGCTGTGATGTTTTTTGAAGTTGGCTCGTTTTAAGACAAGATTTTTTTTAATTTTATGACCAAATTAAACTTGCTCTTCAAGTCGCCTTTATCTTCAATTTGCTTACTTTTCTTTTGTAGGATTCGAATTCAGCGCTTGCAACCGAACTTTTTCCCTGCGCCAACCATTATACAGTAAGTTCTTATTTTTCTCGTCCACGTGAATATTTTTTCAGTGCGGTACCCAGAAAATATTTTTCAAGCGATACATCATTAATGATAATTTTTTTCAAATGTATAGCAAAAAATGTATAACCAGAAAAGGTTTTTCATGTAGAGTGTAGAAGTTTCATGTAGAAAGTTTTTGTCGTCGAAACTATAAAATATCAATTTTTTGAGAAAATAAATTCGCGATTATATGTTTTTATGTGCGGGAAAAAACGATATTTTTAGGGATGTTCGGCTGTGGCGAACACGTTCGCCGAGCCGACGGACAACGAAGATGAATGCGGTGGTGGTGACGACGGGGATGGCGGCATTGGTGATGGCAGAGGTGAGGATGTTGAGCTGAAGAGGAGGACGAACCGCTCGGCGGTCTACAAGACGCACGCCAAGATGCTGCTGGAAGTGTCACGTCATAGTTTCTCGAAAAGTTTCGCCGATTTGCTCTACCACTTCGCGACGATCGTCGGCGAGACGGAGGAGCTCGTCTTCTACGCCCTGCTCACATTCGAGTCGGCCGTCTTCGACAAAGCTACTCGTGTGGCGGACAAATTTGCGGTTAAAAAACCGCTTAAATAACATTTTCTCTGAATTCGAAATTTTTTTAAAGATTTCGGTCAAAAAATCAAAAATTTTGCAAAATAATTCGGGTAAAGTTGCAAATTTGAACAACAACAAAATCGGGTAGTAGAAAATTGTTCAAATTTTTTGCAAAGATTTTTTCGGGATGGCGTCCAAATCGAAAATCATATTATCTGGTCTGGTCGACCGACTGTAACGCTGAACATTTTTACTATTTTTTGTTGATATTGTTAGAATTTTATACTCGTGCGCTGGACAAATTTGCGGCTTAAATAACATTTTCTGTGGTAGAAAGTGAATCTAAAAAAGTCGAAAATTCGGGTAAAAATTTGAACAAAAAATTCAAAAATCAAATTTTTTGCGAAGATTTTTTTCGTGATGTCGGGTAAAAATTTGAACATATTATCTATCTGGTCTGGTCGACTGACCGCAACGCTGTACGAAAACATTTTTACTATTTTTTGTTCCTGTTATTGTTAGAATTTTTATTTTACATTTCTAAAAAAAATTAAAATATTTCCATTTTTGATTAAACTGTATCTTTTGAGATAAAAATGAAACAAAATGTTGCTTTTCCGAGAAAATATTTGGAAATGTTTTTAAATCATTTCCAGTGGAATTTAATTTTTATCGTGGCGAAAAATTCAAATTTCGAAGCAATAACATCTTTATAATTTGAGAGGAAACAAAAAAAACAATAACAATATGCACAAAAAATTCCAAACTTTCTAGGATATTTTGTTCGAGGAAATCCTTGTTCGAAAAATAGAACTTTAACGAAATATTAAGAAGAAAAAACCCACAATTATTATTTTCCCGTAAAAATAAATTTGACTAAAAATTCGTTTTTAATTCGTCGGAAATAGACTATCGAAGTAAATCGAAAATTTATTTCTAAATATGGCAACAAAAAGATCGAAATTTTTTTGAATGTTCCCAGTGAAAGGTAAAAGAAATTTTCTGGGGTAAAATGGAAAAAAAACATTTTAAAAATCTCCTTCATCTTTAAAAATTTCCTTTTTTTCCTTTTAATAATCCCCCCTCCCAAACAACAACAATCGAAATAACAATAGGCAGAAACAACAAAAAAACCCCGGCAAAAATCACTCCTCAAAGGTCATCACCGGCTCCATCGTGACGAACTTCTTCGTCTCGGCGGAGCGGCGCATTTGCTGGGTGATCAGCTCGAGTTTGCCTTGGAGTTGGAGGAGTTTGTCGAGGTTCTTCATCCGCTCTTGCATCCACTCGGTCAACAGGCCCAGCTTCTCGTTCAAATCCGATATCTGCAAAGAAAGAATTGGTTTTCAAAAGAAATTGTTAAAAAAAATCTGCTCGAGACATGTATCCACAGTGGATTCCACACCACATTTTATGCACCAGTACCAGGGGTGGGCCGCAAATAATTTTCATTTGCGAAAACCGCAAATCGCAAATAAATTTTTATTTTCGCAAATCGTAAATTTTTGCCCAAAAAAGCCGCAAAACCGCAAATTTTTAATAAAAAAATTTTTGGTAAAAAAATTTATTGGAAAATTCATTTACTGATACCACAATAGCATCAATAATAATGCTATACCAAAGTCTACATCGCGGATTTGAAAAAATAATTGGTTCCCATTTTTCAAGATTTGCGAAAAATAGCCGATTTTTCGCAAAACGCAAATTTTTGCTCAAAAATGCCGCAAAACCGCAAATTTTACCACCCCTGACCAGTACCATAGAAATGCATAAATTCCGACACTTTTTTCATTAGAAGATGACATTAAGTAACTCCGAAACTTTAAAGTAACCCACAAAAAACGATTTTGCGCGACCACCAAAAATTTTAACGACTTTAGAGAGCCACAAAAAATAAAATTTAAATCCATTCACCCTTTTTTGTGCCAAGTGACAAAAAAATACATTTTGGATGTCCACAAACCCCAGTTTAATAGATAGGAGCTGATGAAATCATAAAAAAAATAATGCGCTAAAATAATCACGAAAAAATACCGATGTTAAATATGATGCATGTACTTTGAATATGCAATGAAGCCAAGTAATCCAGGGCCGAATGCTGAAAAAAAAACAAAATTAAAGTAAATAACGTGAAATTTTTCTACGTAAATTTACTTATTCTTGCTAAAATATTCTAAAACATATTAAAAAATTTCAGCGCTAGAGTTAGAGACTGAAAATGAATAAAATTTATAAAAAAATCACTCGGTAACGGCCTCCTCTCTCAGTAAATTCTCGACGACCTGTAGGAAGGGGATGACTTGATGTACGGGAAGCGCCTCCACCACTTTCAAGA
The DNA here is from genome assembly GCA_009724625.1 of Deladenus siricidicola. Taxonomy (NCBI): domain Eukaryota; kingdom Metazoa; phylum Nematoda; class Chromadorea; order Rhabditida; family Sphaerulariidae; genus Deladenus; species Deladenus siricidicola. The sequence goes on along the minus strand of SAUE01000109.1, from coordinate 117,537 downwards.
TTTCCGCTGGCTCTTTGCCTATTCGATTGACGATCGAGACGACGCCCTCGTCGTCGGCGCTTATCACCGCCTGCCCCAACAAAACGACGGTCTCCGACAACTTCGCCATAAATGAATGCTAGAAAGCTTGATTATTTCCTAAATTTTGCAACAAAAAGTTCATGGTTTCCACTCCACTCTACTCAAAATTGAACCGCTATAACTCATCCCTAAGTTTAGAAATCAAATTGGCCTAGCGAAAAGCTAAAACCAATCGATATATCTGCCTAAAATTTATCCATATCTCTGCTCAAAATTGAAATTTGTTAGCGTAACCTCCAACAAATATCCTAAGGTATCACCAAAAAACAAGAAAATGATTTTTTGATCGGATTGTAGAACAAATTCAACGACCACCAACAAATTCGTAGACAATTTGTTGCGCATTTTAGTGAAAAAAATTTTTAAATGAAAATTTACTTTTTTTAATGTGCATAATGCCAAAAAAGTTAGTATTTAGTACACATTTAAATAATTATTGAACGTTCCTATTGCATTTGCCATTGCCAGTGTTTTCAAGCTCTACCATTTTAGCGCAAAACGCCAAAAAAGGATAGAAAAAGATGCGAGAGATCACAGTCGTCTCGTTTCTCTGCAATGCGCTCAAACCTATCTGGGAATTCAAAGTGGGGAAAATTAGGCTATATACGCGAATTTGTGCGCATTTCATTCTTGTGGCACATTGCGGAGGGACGGTCGTGGCAGAGCGATGATGGCGGAAGGGCGACGCCTCGTCGGCGCTGTCTCCGCGTGAGCCAACGGTCTTGCGCATTTATTGGTTAATCAACACACAATTGGATGTATGCACTCAGTGCAATCCCGAAGCTCTATGCGCTCGGCGCGAGTAGCTGGAAGCTTCGGTGGAACCGAAGCGAGCCGGCCCCCTGTGTGTAACTACTACCGCTGACGGATTTCTGCGGGTGACCTGCGCCGGCGATTGGCTCGTATGAGTTGAGGAATGCCGTGAAAGACGTTTCGCGGTGTTTATCCTCTCCGTTCCGCTAGCGCGAATCTGTGGCCGTCCTCGGCCGAACTGGTGTGCCACCAAATTTTTTCCAATTGTTGTCCTTATATATTTATACATTTTCTGTATTTTTTCTTCAGAATTTTAATTTGACATAACAATAAAATTGAAAAAATGAATAGTTTCATAAATTCGTAGTACCACAAATTAATTAATGAGAAGAAACTTCTTTATTACCATGTAGCGTAGCAAAAAGCTTTTTCATTATTTTTTCATCACAATCAAATAAAAAGAAGAATAAAATCCCAAACATTTTGAAAAAAATGTTCACTACTTATCGAACAGCCCGAGAAATTTATTTAATGCAAAAAAATTGTTAATCCATTTTTATCCCCAGCCACATTTCCTATATATCCGACGGAGTAAAATTAAGTGAAAACGGGAGATTTTCTCCTCATATGTGCTGGCAACATTCGGGAATTGCGCTTTTTTTGATAATATTTTGCGTCGAAATTTTTTGTTCTTCTTCTACACTTTGTATAACAAAAAATATGGAAAATGGCGGATGTTCTATTAAAAATGTTTAATTATTCTTGCTGTTTTTTTGAATTTGTGCTAATTTTCCATTTATTTATAAAAAATCGAATTTTGGTTCTATTCCTTTAGCGGATCACCAGAAAAAATTTTCCTTTATGGGATCCCAAAATTTTTTTAGGTCCGACAAAGGAATCGACCCCTCAACAGTCTTTCTCTCAGTGTTGAAGCTGGGGACTCGGATTTTGGCTTAGACTTAGAGATCTACTCGGAGTATGGCTTCGACTTCAACACCGTATTGAGGGGGGGGGGGTCGCTATACCCCACCCGTAGTGAAAATGTCAAAAACTGCACAAAAACAACAAATTCCCCCTGCGAGAAAACCTAAGAAATGGTTTAAAAATTTTTGTTCTGATGTCCGATAACGCAAAAGAACCCGAAATTTTCTATAAATTTTAAAACATTTTTGTATTGATTCTCAGAGGAATTAATTAAGCAAGCAAAAGAAGTGATGCCTCACTTTTTTCCGAAAACGAAGCTATTATTCGTTCAATTCATCGCCACGAATGGCGGAGTTTGTGTCATATATTTGTTCGCAATTGTTAGTACGAGGAATGAACGATAATATTATTGTACGTAATTTGGATAATTTCTTTGGCTAATAAAAAAATGAGCAATTTTTGGCGGGGTGGCGAAAAGGGCATAGAAGAATGAAGAAAATGGAAATAAAGGCAAAATGAATGAATGCTGGCTGGCTGGCACTAGGGAAATGGGCGCAATTTCCTCGTTCTTGGACGTATTGCATATGAAATTTTAAAATTTCTTCGAATATCTTGTCAGAAAGAGATCAGAAGGAGAAAGAGATGGCCTGTGTGTGTGTGTGTGTGTGTGTGTGTGTGTGTGTGTGTGTGTGTGTGTGTGTGGGTGGAGGTGGGGGTGGAAGTTGAAAAAGTTTACTATTGTATTTCGGCTCAAAAACACATATGTACATGTACATACACTGCGTGACAGAGAGTACATAGAAAGTAGAGAAAGCGAGAAAAAGCGAGGGAGTTAAAGAGCAAAAGTGAGAAAGAGAGCACGAGAGTGAGAGGGACCGATAGAGAGAGAAAGAGAGAGAGAGTGAGTGAGAGAGGGAGAGCACGAGAGTGAGAGGGACCGATAGAGAGAGCGAGAGAGAGAGGGGAGAGAGCCAGAGAGGGAGAGGGAGCGAGAGAAAGAAAGAAAGCGAGGGAGAAAGGGC
>SAUE01000109.1:96045-108545 GCA_009724625.1 Deladenus siricidicola | reverse complement strand
CGCACGTATAAGTATTAAGTATATATATTAAAGCTTTGATTCGAAATTCCACTGGTCCTGACACTATCTGAATTTTCCATCAGTTTTCATCGCTCTCTCTACACTCTACCGCCAACTCGTCACTGCTCATGCCAGCGTGTAATGTGCTGATGTGTATATAGGGCCGACCACCTCCCCCCTCTCTTTCCAAATTGCTTCGCTTTGCCCGCACTCTTTCCAAATTGTTTTGCTTTTCTTTTCTGCCTGCCAGGCTTTTTCGTCCGTTTCGCGTCGTTTATCCCGACCGTGTGTGTGAAAGAAATAGTTTGTGGGGTGATGTGGCCACACGGCTTCCGCGTGTTTCCAATTCATTGTTCTTTCCCTATTATCTCCCCCCCCACCCTGTTTTCTTCGTCGTTTTTGTTCTCGGCCACCCCTTTGTTAGCCGCTCACTGTCTTTTTCTCTCTATATATCTATCTCTCCATCCCTCCTTCTCGCCCATTTCCACCACAATTTTTAGCGCCGGCAGAAATTCCTTCACTTTCCCCCCTGCTTTCCACGGCTTTTTTGCTCATTGTACATTTTCCTTCGTTTTTTTCGCCTGCAAAAGATATGCCTAAAGAATTTTTGCCAAAACGTCACTTCATTACAAGCCATCAGCTAGGTCTATGATATTTATGTGCTTTTCTTTTGACTTTTTTCCCCTTCTCTCTCCATCACCAGCAGTGGAGAATATATAGGCTTATATGTATTAGATGTGTATGTGTGTGTGTTTGTGTGAGCACATAGCCCCATTCTTCTTCTTACATTTGCTTTCTTTTTGTTATATTAAATTTGCAAGGCCTGCCAGCCGTATTATTCCCAAAGTTATGCTTATCATAACTACTCCAAAAATTCTTTCTTCTTTTTTCCGTCAGCTTTCGAGATTCATCCCCCGATATATATATAAAATATATATCGCCGATATATATCCACTTCTCAGTTTTTCCCGCACGTTGTTGTGTATATCTCGAGCATGCCATATAGCCGAGCTAATTATAATCCCCTTAGGAGGCATTGTCCGCCGGCCGTTTCACTCTTTCTTTGAATGTATTGTGTGTGTGTATTTCCATTATTTTTTGCTTTCCACTTTTCCTTCTTTAGTACCTAGTACCCGCTTTTCTCTTTTTTATTGCCGTTCTACGTGAAAGGCAATTTCCTTTCAACGCCTGTCGTTGCTAGCTAGGCTAGCTTAAAGTGCCGCGGCTCTTTTACGCTATTATTAAGCGGATTTATTAACGGTGGTGTGAATAAAAAGAGTTGAGTTGATACCCGATCGGTCGAAATAGTCCAATTCAACTGGAAACTTGCTTATTTTATAATTCATACACAACATTCACCTAACTCATTGTTGCATTTCTAATCTGTTGTTGACTTGTATTTTTTTGTCATCATATCTTCGCGTTTATATCACTATTCGGTTCTCTGCACTTTCTCGAGGATAATCCACAAAACTTTCTTTCCCTATTGACCGAGACGATTATTAATATTATTAAATGAATCGGTAGTATCATGCCTAAGTGCACCGGAATAAAATAAAGCCGCCTGCTATGTGTTAAGCTTAATTAATTAAAAAATTGGTTAAGCGAAGATTTTTTACAGCAAATGCCAAATGAATGAAGTGCCCCCTTTTCCCAGAGATCACTTGAAAATTCTTTTATTTTTATTAAAATTATTTTTTAATTATTTTTCTTCCCAATATGAACAGGAACCGAACAAAGATAGACAACAAAATGCGATATGCAATACTTGATTGAATTTGGTATTACTTAAAGTGTTATTTGGTAAGCGAAATTAGTAAAATTGGGCTAGTTTTTTAGTTCGATATTTTGGTTAGAATTGAAATTCGATGTTTTGGTTCAGACTTTTTGCTTGAAAAATATACTTTTAGGGAATTTTCGGGTTCATTTCCAGCACAAGCACAAGTGGAACGCTGGCTTTGATTTTTCACGGATTTGGGAATATTTTTTATTTGTAGAGGAACCAAATGCTTCCAAAGTCAAAAAAGAAGTTTCAAAATCAGTGAAAAGCAAAGTCGGAATTCCACTTGAGTCCGAGATGAATCCGGATTCAAGTCAAAGCAGTGCCCTGAAAGCACTGATTGTCAAATAAATAGTAAAAGGCTTTGCCCGCAACGGTTCAATAAAAAGAGCGCTCATTCAAACAACAATAATTGATTTAATTTTTGCGACAATAAATTTTTGGCATTTTTCGTTAACAACAATAATATTTAAATTAGCGCTTCTTTATTGACCCGCTTTCGGGAAAACCATTTTTTGGTGAAAACATTGCCTCCCCTCTCGGTGGGGTCGACCTGCGTAAAAATTCGAGAATTGGGGGTAACGTTACGTTGGTAAAGTAAAGCGTAACGCTACTCATTTAGTTGGTACCCTATCCCTAAACCATATGATTTTTTGGTCGAAATTTTTTTTTTGAATTTTGTTTTGAAAACGTCGTCAAGTAGGTAATCTGCTACTTCTGCTGTTGCGGTCAAGCGGCGCGTCAAAAAAATTTTGCAAATTTTCCGGGCATATAATACATCAATCGAAAGCGCTTGGCGAGCTGATCCTGAAACTGATATATGATATATCGACCCCCCAACACGTGCGCAATTGGGTGGGATACCCCCCCCCAACACGTGTTGAAGTCCAAGTCAAACTTCTACACGTGTTGGGGGTCGCTATACCCCGCCCCCAATTACATATGTGTTGGGGGGTCACTATGTCCCACCCCAATTGCACACGTGTTGGGTGGTCGCTATACCCTACCCCCGTAAAAATGTCAAAAACTGCAAAAACAATTTTTTTTTATCATATTCAGGATCAGCTCGCCAAATGCTTTCGATTGATGTATTATATGCTAGGAAAATTTGCAAAAAAATTTTTGACGCGTCACCCGACCGCGCCTCTAGTACGGTAGCGACGCGTCAAAATTTTTATCAGATTCGGAATCAGCGCAACAAATTACCTACTTTTTTTGCGTTGCTACCGTTCTAGGTTGCGCGGTAGCTTCTTTTTGAAGCGATTGTGTAATGTTAACCCTCAGTGTGAAACTCCAATTTAGGGGTGGTTCAAGAATTGTCAGTTCCTCGGTTTTGTCGCTAGCTGGATCGATTTTTCGCGTCCGATTGTTGTCTCCTAATGCGCAGATTGTATTCGTAAGTTTCAATTCTTGTTGCTAATAATTTGTTTATTTTTGTCGGTTTTCTGATTCTTGAGAAGTTGTTTTCTGTTACAATACAACAATATAAAAATTGTTGGATTTGCCTGAGTTAAATATTGAAAATCAAAAAAAATTAGATTTTTTTTCTCGCAAATTGTGTATTTTCGAGAATTCTTTGAATTTTTAAACCCTTTAAGGATGGACTCACAAAACAAGTAAAAAATGTACATAAAAACGGTCATTTTTTTAAAATTTTTTCACATTTGAAAATACACATTTGAAAATATTTCACAATTGAAAAATATATGGAATTTTCCAAAAAATGTTTAAAAATTTCAGAAACATTTTTTGGTATTTTTGTCAAATTTTTGGATTTTCGAAGTTGAAAACCGATTTCCAAGCATAGCACCTCTCCAGCATTTGCGCGCTTTTGGTGCGGGCAACACGTCTCGCCAAAGACGGAAACGGCGAGAAAGAGAACGGAATTATAGATAGTACGTTATTACATGGAATTCAATAAGAGAGAGCAGACAGCCAGAGAAAACCAGGTGGATCTTTAATTTTTAATTGTCGTGGCGAGACGTGAGGCAACTTACTCTGTAACGTATACTGGAGGCAGAAAACAACCTCCTGCGTCCGCATCATAAGCACCGAACAACACAGCTAGAACTAGCCAGCCTTTTCTTTTGAAATTCCAAACAAGTGTATTCGAATAGCAGAAGAAAGAAAACGAATAGCAAAAACACGTTTTTTTAATCGTTTACCGATTCCTCTCTCGTTCACCGGTTCTTCACTCACTGACTGACGCAATTTCCAGTTGTTAAGCTCTTTTAATTAACCACTCTCTTTCGGCGTTACCTTTAAATTTTGCTAATTAAATGGCTATTTTTGCCGTTTTATGAATGCACACATTGAGGTGAGGTTTGTTTACTGAAATCGCATATGTCGTCTACTGCCTAGGGGAACATTTTGGATTTTGCATTGTTCGCTTGAAATTTATTTTTAAATTTCAACGTCAATTTTTATGGTTTCCTGGCTGCGGCTAATTTATGTGGTGGAAGAAGTCTAGGATTTCATCAGAATATATGTGAATGGGGCAACCGAAAATTTTTCATTAAATTTGCGATTTTGAATAATTTTAAAAATTTTTTGGAGGGTGGGGTGAAGATCCAAGGACGGGGGGAGGGGGTCCAAAAAATTCCAATTTTTATGTTCGATTTATTTCAAAAACATTCAAAAAAAATCAGAATGGGAAGAAGGGGAACTAAAAAAAATTTATTCTTCAAAATATTTTTATGATTTTATGTGGTGCAAGAAGGCTAGGATTTCATTAGAATAGGTACGCGGGAAACCCATGAAACCTGAGTGGAAAATTTTACGACTTGGGGAGGGGGTGTGGGAGGGAGAAGACCGAAAAATTCTTTACGTCCGATTAATTCCAAAAAAACCCCAAATACTTTTTTCAGTAGGGGGGGGGGGCGATGCATGCTCACTTAAATACGCCACTGGGAGCAATAAATTGCTTTTAAGCAGATTTTTTTCTTCACTAAATTATGGCATACGAAATAAAAAATTGGATTTTGCCATGTTAAAAGAACTTTTTGTAAAGTGCTTTTTTTGTTTTACCTTACATCCGCAGCCAACATTCACAGCTTTGTGAATGTTCTTCGTGTATTGTAGCGATAATGTATGTTTTTTTTATCGTAACCAACCGCGCCGCAGCAATTTCGAAATACAATTTTTCAGGATTGAAAATTTATTACAAAACTTTTTCGAATATACTTTGGCGTTGATTTTTTTTTCAAATAATTTCAACGTCCTTTATTATTGGTATTATTTTTGGTAATTTATTTTTGTAATTTGTGGTATTTAAAAGTTAAATTTTCTATGAAATTTATTTTTTATTTTTTGCGTCTATCTCTTTTTGCTATTAGGGGAAGGTTTCCTGATATATAACCTATAAATATATATTTTTAGCGTAGCGAGGCGGTCACTAGTATATATTATTTTTTTGTTAATTTTCTGCATAGTTTTTACTCGCTTTTTTTACAAAAATCGATACAAAAATTGCGCTGAAAATGTATTGAACAAAAAATTAAAATTTAAAGGTTTTTTCTTTTCGAAATATATATGTTCATATTTTTTGTTTTTGCTTTTTAATGGAATAATTTTTTTTTGTTTTTTTGCATTCGCATTGATTTTTACTGTGTATTTTTGCCATTTAATTAAACAAAAATTTGCGTCGTTTTTCAACGCTTTTTTTCGGAATTGTGTAAACGTTTGTCGAATTTCGCTTTTTTTTTGAATATTTACCTTCAAGAAATTTTCGATAGCTTTAATTCATTTCTTTCCTTTCGTTCAGCTCGAGCCGAGAGAGAGGGTCAATTTTTTGAGTATATTTTCACCAGAGGCGTAGCCAGAAAAAATTTTCAGAATTTTTTTTTGAATAAAGGGGGGGGGCAAGACCAACAAAAAATTACTTAAATTTGTTCGAGTGATTTAATTTACTGAAATACTTGAATTTTTTTATATTTTCATTTGGAAGGGGGTGGCATGACCTCACCTGCTTCTCCATTGCTGCGCTCCTGATTTCCGTATAAAACGTGGAAATTTTTAAATTATGGAAATATTTTTTAACCCACAATCTACGCAAAAATGCACAAAAAATCGTTAGTAAAGTATTTTTAAATTTTGTTTTATTTTTTTGTTGTTTAATTTGATAGAGAATTATTAGTTTAAAAAGGCTAAGACATTGAACGTGTACATTTCCACATAATGTGAAAAAATTTAAATTATGGAAGTATCCAGCATTTTTTGATGGGAAATCGCTAAGAAATATAGAAAATGAAGAATTTTTTGAAGCAAATATAAAGCTTTTTTTTCGATTTGCGAGAGATACTCCAAAAAGCGAATTTTTATCACCAAACCGATATCGAAAGAAAAGAATTTTTTCATTTGTCGATTTATTTTTATCTTTTTAACTATTTTTTTTTGCATTTTACTCTACAATTTCCCGTGTAATTAGCATACCGTCAACGCCAATTAGAACCCTCTAATTCTCGAGGGGGGATGTTGGTTTTAGAGGATATAGTCTGGATGTGTCTGAAATACAAAAAAAAATTGGCGTTACAAATAGTTTGAGAATGATTTTTTTGTTGTTGTCATATCGATTTTTTTGACGTTTCGATCATTGCTAAATTTTGCATATTTGTTTTCTTTTCCTCCAAAATCCAAAAATCTTTCAGTTATGATGAGGATATGAAGATTTCGGGTGCCAGCCTTGGAAGCTGGACACGATGTGTGTTGATTGGTGTGGTTGTGGTATGGATCTTCGTCCTCATTCTCATCTCCAACGGCGTATGGCGTCAGGATCTTACAGGAGGTTCGCAAATGTTTTTTGGGTATAAGTAAAGACTACCGCCAAAATCCATACATGTAGCCCCAAAAATTGTATTGTGGAAAGTATTAAAAATGCTTATTATTTATTTGCAAACTTTATTTATTTGTTGACGCAATGCGACATGAACATTTGTTGGATCTGATACGTGGAATTTGAATAGCGGGAAATTTTTTCTGTATGGGGGGAGTTTGGAGGGAACATTTTTCGGTTTAATTTGCGTTGGTAAAAAAATTTTGGTGGGCGGAAAAAGAATGAAAAAATTTTCATTGTGGCGTTATTTTTAATGAGATTTGCTTAAAAATCTTTATAGGAATAACATAGTTGTGAATTTGAGATTTTTCAGTTTGCCCAATTGCTGCTTTCGATCGGCGCTCATGAGATTATTTTTTATTTTAGAGCTTCCCGAACTCAGCGCGCAATCGGCACACTTTGCGCAGCTGAAAAACCAACTTGCCGACGTTTTGAGCGAATTGCACACGCTCAAAAACGAAAATTCGCGTCTCAAAACGCTTTGGGCACAACAGGATCGCGGTCCGCTTCCGCCACTAGCGGCGCCGGCACCCGGCCGGCAGGACGCGTTTCATCCGCGCAATTTGGTGAGCGGCGGTGAGAAGACGCACGAAAACCAGCCCGTCGCCAACGGCGCCACTCACGAGATTGTGGAGAATGGCGGCGAGTCGATTGAGCTCTACTCGAAGGATCACGAAGTGAATTTTTTAATGTGTTTTTTCAACAAAAGTTCAATCTAATCAGACTTTTCGTGATTAAAATTTTTTGCGTGGCATAGGATGAAAAGTTTAAAGTCATTTTTGTGGATTTTATTTACCGAAATTTTCCTATGAACTCTATGTCTTCAACTATTCCCAACTATGCCCTTAAAAACCGCTAAGTGAACACATTTTTTGCAGGTATCAAGGCGACTGTTGAGCAATGTCATACAGGAGACTTTCTTCTACGTGAAAAGTTATGTGGAGACGCCGGGCAATTGGAAGCGAAAGCAAGCCTTCGACACCTTCAAAACCGGAATTATGGACCAGGCGAGAATTTTAAAAGAATTTTTTCTGAATTTGGCACATTTTTTGCAAATTTGCATTATAAATGAATGCGAGAGAATGACTAGGTTTTTGTGACGTGCAATATTTTGTTCTCCATGTTCATTTGTTATTCAAACTTTTTAACGGACTTTCGAACTTTGCAGATGAGATGGATGTTGGCGGCGACGCAGAATTTTGGCGAAAATGTCGACTCGGCCGGCGAATGGCATCGCAGGTCGCTGGAAAAACTGACGGCCGGCGTTCAGCAAACCATCCACAATCTCCAGAATCCCAAAAACTGCTCAGAGGCCAAGTGGGTTTTTGGTGTTCGCCTAAGAGAGGGAGAGAGAGGGGACTAATACATTCGAGAAAAATGCTTTGAAAATGTTTTTGATGGCTGATTATTTTTTGGCGAACATTTCCATCAGAACTTGCCTTTTGTTGGGTTAAATTTTTTTCGTGTTTTTTCCATTTTTTATTGTGCCGAGAGGGCTTTTCAAAAACATGCTCAGTTTTGTCCGCCCGACATCCGGGATCGGACATCCGGCATGAAAATTGCCAAAAAATAGCATCGACCAAAACTTTCCGCAAACCGTCTTTTGCCCATTGTCCATGGTTTGGTATCGCCGACTTTTTTGATTAGTCATCAATTATGCTGCTCAATTTTGAACGGCTGAGCTTATTTTTCCTCTAAGCATTAAACTAGGACAAAACGTTTCTTTCAGATATTTAACGTGTGAGCTGAACAAGGGCTGTGGCTTCGGCTGCCAACTCCACCACGTCACTTACTGCCTGCTGGTGGCGGCCGCCTCGAATCGAACGATGATTTTGGACCGTGACGGCGAGGAATGGCGCTATTCGGACAATGGCTGGAAGTCCGTCTTCAAGCCCATTTCCAGTTGTCCAGCGAAATTCACACAGGTGTCTCTTCCCGATAAGCGGATATTATAAAATATAAAAAAATATGTTTGAAACAACTTTTTTTTGCCCTCTTTCCTCCGATTGCATTGAATAATGCGTTTGTGTAGTCTTCGGCTATTGGTCTCAATACACTTAGCTAAGGGACTATACAACCCCACTACTCCCCTCGAAACCGGAACTGAATTCTTAATATAAAAAATTTCTTTTGCCCCCTCTTCACCTTTTTTTGCGGCTTGATAAGCTTATAGAATTCAAAGCTATGTTTTATATATATTTTATTCCTCTTTCAATTTTTCTGATTACTTCTTGAATTTGGGATTTTTTTAGGGCACTGGCTCCGAGGAGCCGTTCACGAGCATTTCGCAGAGTGCTCGCGTCGTCCACTTGCCGATCGTCGACGTTTTGGGCGTGAAGGTCGACCAATTGCCACAATCGTTCCCGAAGCAATTGGAGGCGGATTTGTTGACGCATCACTCAAATCCTTCCGTATTCTTCATCGCGCAGGTATTCCTTGTTTTGACGCTTTTTCACCGGGAGCCACCCCTGGCTACGGGGGGCCTGCCGGCGCTTGACGTTTTCGCTAACGTTTGAGACAAATATTTATTTTTTTAGGATTAATGTTTATTTTATATTGCAAAATTTCATTTCATCTATTAATGAGTTGAAAGTAATTAATAATAAATAGTCCGAAAATCTCTTACAGTTTCTGTGGTATTTGATGCGAGAGAACCAACAAATGACGGAAATCGTCTCCAAAGCTGCGCAAAACATTCCATTCGATAAAGGTGAGACCTTTTTCTATGTAATTTTTGGAATTTTCACTTTTTGGAACGTTTTGGAAGTTTTTATATTTTTATTTTTTTATGATATTTGTGCACTTCTTTAATTACTGTATTATTTATGTTGTTTGGATTGCATTTTTTGTTGTTTGGGCTAGAAAGCTTTTTATTCGATTTAAATTTTTAATCTTATAACATTTACACCGACAAATACCATTACCAAAATAATGGAGTAGGAGAGGAGTGTCCAAGGTTGCGTTGATTTTTTCGCGCCATTGCACTGATCACTTCCGCACGTGAAGCAGTTGCCGCTGCCGCCCTGACCGGCGCATTGTGCCTGGCTGATTTGGCAGTTCTGGGTGGGGCTGGTGGGGTCGAGACAGCCCTTTTGAATGTAGTAAACTGCAAAAAATATTTTTTGGTAAAAAAAACTAAAAAGATTGGTGTGGAATTCCGGTTTTTTCACTAACAACGTAAAAAATTGTTTTCATGAAGCTAATACTGATTATTTGAGTTACTCAGCCCCGGTGAGGTTTTTCACTGTATTTATGGAAACGAAAAAAAATTGGATTTGGCAAAAAAACATTTTTGGTTGTTTTTCTTTGTTTGAAATGCTAAAAATGTAGAACTTACCGGCTCCGGTGCAAATGTATTTGTAGCATTGGCTGACCGTCGGCGGGCAGGAGAAGAGATTGAAAACGTTGTAGACCACCCCGCTAACGGCGCTTTGTTGATAGCAATTGAGCGCCGCTAAAAAATTTCCAATTTTGATAACAATTTTTTGAATTGTTTCTTTTTGTGAAGGTACATACATAGCCAATAATTTCTTTGCATACAATTTATAATTTAAATTTGTTGTTCTGTATAACAATTTGATCTGCATTTTTTTCCAAACAATAATTTTGCTTACTTGTTTTTGTCGGAATACAGACGAATAGAATCAACAGAAATATTAGCAGGATTTCAGGGCATCTTTTTGAGTGAATTCGCATTTGTTTCGGTGGAATTTTGGTTTGAAATAGTTTATTTTGGCATTTATTTGCGGATTTTCGTTTGCGGAAGGCGCTGGCCTGAAAAGATTTGAAAAAGTTTTTTTTCTTAATTTTTGAGGAATGAGGAGTATTTTTTTGGTTATTTTGTCTTTGGCTTTATTTTGAATATGTTTTTGTGGCTTTTTTGTTTGTTTTTTGTTTTGTCTTGTGGCATGGAAACTGCGGAAATGGCGGTAGAAATTATATATTTTTTCGTTTTGAAAGGTTTTGTTTTTTGTTGCTAGGATTTTAGGATTAATAGTTCATTTTGGCGACATTTTTTTGTTAATTAGTTATACGTACACATGTTTTGTTGGTTATATGTACATACATACGACAACACAAATCTGGGTACCCTTTTCACAACGGTTTGTGGTGTGCTTGCTCACGACGAATATTGAATTGTTGTGTTTGTGTGTGAATTCCGCGACAAATTCTACTGCGTTCGGCCGCGGCCGTTTGCTCTTCTGAGCGGATTACATATTTCTGTTTCTGTGATAAAATTTAGGATTGAGAATTGAATACTTAATTCATTCTTGCATTATGCAGTGTTGGTTGGGTGAGCCCGTCGCCTCCGGTGTTCGGCACCACTTTGAAAATGTTGTGAGAAAGCGTGAAAATTATTTGATCAAAAATGATTAAAAGAGTCGAAAAACGATTGTTTTTACAAGACAATTCGTTTTGAGCGGTTTGAGATCAGATGAAATACATTTTCGGCTTTGCGTTGTGCACTACATGTCTAATACTTTTTCATTTTAAAAACTTGTTCTGTATTCACGAAACTTTTAATTGATATGTAATTTGGTGTAATATTTATTTCTTAACCAACGAACGCTTTTATTAATGTTTTAGGGCTGGTCGTTGGACTGCAAATTCGCCGAACGGACAAGGTGGGCACGGAGGCGGCCTTTCATTCCGTGGACGAGTACATGGAGTGGACGGAGCTCTGGTTCAGGGTGCAAGAGGCGCGAAACGGCCAAAAGCCTATTCCGCGCCGTGTGTTTGTCGCCACCGACGATCCGGCGGCAGTCAAGGAGCTCAAGGAGAAGTAAATGTTGTTTTTTGTTTTCGTTTTTGGTGGGGTTTTAAGGGACAACGCAGTCAGAATAGTTTTTCAGATTTTTTGCTGAATTAAAATCAATTTCAAGGACAAATTTTTCATTTTTTCTTGCCAAAAATTTTACATTTTGCAAATTTGAGGGGGTAAGTCCAATTATTACTTCCAATATACTTAAAACATAAACATTTTCTCAACGCTCTCATACACTCTCAAGCCGCCCTCATACGGCTGATTGTATGTAGTATAAATTTTGGACTTTTTTACATTTTTATAAAAAAATTTATTTATTTTTATCGCCGCTTCGTTGACTTACTTACAAAAACTGACTTTAGATATACGAATTACGAGGTGTTCTTTAACGACGGAAGTGCTCAAACTGCTCAATTATCGAATCGCTATAGCGACGCCTCACTCTACGGGGTTTGGGATTATTTTTTTTTAAATTAATTTTTTATTATTCAATTTTTGCATCTTATTTTTGTGAACTTTTTGTTTTGACAATTTTTTCTTCGGATTTTATTTACATATTTGATAAGCAAAGAGCAAATATAATATTTTTTAATTTGATCTTTGCTTATTTTTATGAACTTTTTGTTTTGACATTTTTTCGAATTTTATTTTGCATATTCGATTTCAGATTATAACCGATATTCGAATGTTATCAAAGTGCGATTATTTGGTGTGCACATTCAGCAGTCAGGTCAGTCGGCGTTCATTTTACAACAATTTTTTGTTGGATTTCAATTTCCGTCATTGTCGTAGGCAGGGAGCGTCAAAACGACTTATATGGAACTTTTTTAAGACTTTTTTTGCTTATAACTAGCTTAAATTGAAATTTTTTTGAATTTTTAAGCAAAAATGTCTTAAATTTTGATGCCGTGAAATTCAAATCTGAATTCAAAGGTCGTTTTTCTACAGAAAGACCAAATCGTGGAATTTTTGGCACAAGATTTTTGATAAATAAAAAATGCCAAAGTTGAAAAATTCAAATCTCGAATTTATCAAAAATCTTGTGCCGAAAATTCCACGATTTGGTCTTTCTGTAGAAAAACGACCTTTGAATTCAGATTTGAATTTCGCGGCATCAAAATTTA